>LOJH01002875.1:0-27868 GCA_001685095.1 Ellobius talpinus
CTGTCTGTCTGTCTGTGTGTCTTTGTGTGTGTGTGGTTTAGGATAACTGCAGATTGCAAGGACTTAATCACTGGGGACTCTCGAAAGCTGTGGTATATTGAGAGACAGCTACCCTTCCAGATAAATGGAAGCTCAGTTATTGTGCACCTGAATGCTGCAGCTTTGGTTAGGGAAGGAAGAAGTAAGTGGGAGCCCCTAGCCCACATTCCCCAGACCTTTGCTTTGGTTTCTGCCGGGTAGGGAGGATGACCTGGATAGGACAAGAACAGTGGGACTTCTTGGCTCATGTCCTCAGGCCTCTCTGCTCAGTCATTATATCTCAGTCTTCATCATACTTCCCTGTTCTTTGTCACCCTATCCAACTTCTGTAGGTGCTTTGCAGTTTTCATAATTCCCTAGCCTGTTGCTGTGACATAAACAGAGCAGGTGTGACTGCATTTCAGAGACATCCCATTGTTTGTTCCGTAGTTAAGAACTTGCTGAATGATGGTGTGTGAGACAAAAGCCTTTGTTTTGGGATTTTGGTTGACCATGTGTCCTGGTTGCCTTCAGTACATTCATGAACTTGAGTTTTTTATTTGTCTTGGTGTGTGTTTAAGTGTCTACTCATGAGGTTAGGGAAAGGAGGAGTCCAAGTGCCATGCCTACCCAAGTATGAGTTGTGTTTCAACTTTCTATGGGTCTCACTTTTGAAGGCAGCAGGGATTCTGGTTATTGTTATTTTTATGGTTCTAAGAGATGTGGCTCAGTTTCCTTATTTTTTTCTATTAGCTTGCATACTATATATGGGGCATACTAGGGCACCCATTCATGGAAGAAGGAAACGTAGTTCTTGCAAAGTGGCATGTTCCTTATGTGCGACATAAACAACTATGTAAGTATTCATTACGGGAATTAAAACGAATGCCTGTTTCCTCTCCTACTTTTGATTATGTGGGTGGGGCCAGTGTATGTACACATGTGTATATGAGTGTGCACATACAGGCCAGAGGAGGATGTGGCATAGCTTCCTTCCCTTAAGACAGATTCTTTAACTGAAAGCTTCTGCAGTCTTCCTGTGTCCCTCACTTGACAGCTCTGGGATTATAGTGCATAGAGCCATGCCAGGCTTTTTGCATGGGACCTAGATATTTGAACTTGCGTTTACACAGCAAGCAATCTTTCCACTTCATTCCCCTAATCCTTTGATTTGTTTTATTTATGTGTATGTATGTACATGTGTCTTTTGTGTGAGTCTTTGCATGTGCCTTCAGGGACTAAAAGAGGCTGTAAGATCCCCCGAGTTAGAGGTGATGATGAGCCATCTGACTTGGGCCCTGGGAATTGAAGTCTGGTCCTCTAGAAGAGCACTAAGAGCTCTTACCTGTTGAGCCATCTTTTCACCACCTCCTTGATTTTTTTAAGGAGAAAATTCATTATTATTTGTGCGTGTATACTTGTAGAAGTCAGGACGGTTTGCAGGAATCAATTTTCTCCTTTCACCATGTGGATCCTGGGGATCAAACTTAGGTGTCAGGCTTGGTGGCAAGTGCCTTTACCTGCTAAGCCATTTTGCAGGCTATTCTGAAGAAATTGCTGCCACACAATTCATTCAAGTAAGCATAGGCATCTTACTGTCACACCGACCAATCATACTTTTCTTCAGCCATTTGATCATTGGTATCTGAGTACTTCCTCCCTGTGTTTTGTTTTATGTCTCTTTAGTCATTTCTGTGTTGGAGAGTCTCCCCTACCTCCTCCCAAAGCACAGGAGTTTTGATGATCTCTGTTTTCTTAGGATTAGAGTGAGATTAAGAGATACACAGCTGACTATACCCATCTAGAGTAGTGGATGAAGGTCTACCCACCAAGTGGCTCCCTTTGGAAAGTGGTGGCCTCTGTAGTAGGTACGCAGTCTGAGGTGTCATTACTGCTTTATTGTCACATCTTTCTCATTCAGTAGTTACAAGCATTTACTGCTCTTGCAGAGGACCATCGATGTATTATTACACACATCAAGAAGGACACATTTGGGGGAACTGTGGCTCTCTGTTAACAGGATCCCATAAGTCCTATTCACTTGCGTGTTGACAGTGGCNGGCCTCATGATAAATACAGGCAGAGGAGAACGTTGGGAAAGAGACTGGCAGACTTACAAAGTGTAAAGCATTCTCTTTGGGCAGCTCCTCAACCCATGTGCTGTTAGTTAAAAACAAAAAAAATGATGTGTTTCTAATTCTATTCATTTTGCATATATTAGAAGGCAGTCTTTTCTTTTAGATCTGTTTTTATTGTATGTGAATGAATGTTTTGCCTGCATATATGTGTACCACATGCATGCCCATGATGTCCAGAAGAGGATATTGGATCCCCTGGAAGCGTGTAGTTAAAGACAGTTGTAAGTCACCATGTAGGTTCTGGGAATTGAATCTTTGGTCCTCTGCAAGAGCAGCAAGTAACTTAACTACAGAACCATCTCTCCAGCACCCTGGTTAACAATCTTTAGACCTTCAGCTCTGCTTTTTTGTAAAAGAATCCCTGTGTGATTTTGATTGTTAGCTTGACAGGATCAAGCCTCTCCAAACCTCTGATATATTTGAGTGAGGGATTTCTAGATTCTGTTAAGTAGGTTAGTACCGTAACTGTGGGCAGCACCACCCTATGGGCTGGGCTGGGCTGGGCTTCTGGACTGAATGAAGAGAATGAGCTGAGCACCAACATTCACTTCTCTGCTCTTCACAGTGTATCTAGCGATCTTGAAAGGTTATATTTCCATGCTTTCTCCGTCATGACAGACTGCTCAAACCGTGAGCCAAAATAATCTCTTCTATCTTTAAGTTGCTTTTGTCAGGTATTTTGTTATTAACAACAATAGAAGTGACCAATTCAGTCATTTATCCCTTAAAAATGTGTTATAAGCTGGTTGTGATGGCATATGCTTTTAATCCCAGCAGAGGCTGGGGCTGGGGGTGTCTATGAGTTTGAGGCCAGCCTGATCTACAAAGAGTTCCAGAGAAACCCTGCTCCAAAAAACCAAACCAAACCAACCAAACAAACAAACAAAACAGTGTTATAATCTATCACCACACTTGTTTTAAGATGTACAAGCTGCTTTAAATTTGACTAGTGGGAGTCTTTTCAAGATGAGTCCTGGGTCTTTTGGTCTTGTTCTCTCTGACCTTTTAAGCATATCCTTCCTTTCTGGGATGCAAAGCTATTCCAATTCCTAGAGCAAATCCCAGGTTCTGGCCTAGAATCAGGTCTTTTTGCTATGGCAGTTAGACGCTAAGAGCTGTTAGTTTGCTCATTGCTGTTGGTGTTATTTCTTTCTTGGCTCTTTCAGTGAGGAGGCCCTGGAGGTGGATATTGTTTACCTGCGTGGCTTCCTGCTGATGTTCACTGCCAAGTGAAGCTCTGAAGAGTTTTTCTTTTAACATCTTTCTGTAGTGGTTTCTTTTTCCATTGTTGCACAGCCCCCATCCCATGTATTTAGGTCCCAGAGTTAGGGTATTGGTCTGTGCCAGTCTTTAGCGCCAGTCTTTAGTCTACACCAGCTGGGCCCAATTCTGCAAACTGTTTATTTTTAGAGGCATTCAAGCTTTGAACAGTTTGGCACTTTTAAGTAGTTGACGGTGGGGGGTGGAATTAAAAGAGGTGAATTGGGTTTTAGATAGCTCAGTTGGTAAAATATTTGTTCGTGTAACTATGAAGAACTGTGTTCAAAATCCTCTGCACCTATGTGAAAACTTGGGTATGGTAACATGTGTTATAACACCAGAGCTAGAGAATGATCCCTGGAAATTGCTAGCTGGCCAGTTTAGCCTATTTGATGAGCTCCAGGTTCAGTTGGAGACTCCCTCAAAACCTATGGTGGAGAGCAACTGAGGAAAGCATCTGATGCTAGCTGTCGGCCCGCACATGTGCTTGCATGCACACAAAACATGAACCTTATTTCATGATGTGAGGGACTGCTTTCATGATAGTCTACAGCCCCAGAGGGAAGACTGGTGAGGGTGCCGGGGATGGTGGTCACAGATCAAACTGTTTTGAGGATTCAGGGCCAAAGGCACACTTGTATGACAGTTCACTCACTCCGAGCCCACCCCGGAGAATTGGCTTGATTTCTAAGAGCCCCTTCACTTCTGAGCTTGGTTTTGTTAAAAGAAGCTACAGGCCTGGGATCCCAGAAATAGCCTGGGATTCTGCAGTCTGGCTCTGCTCTGTATGTGGGGGTAGGGCCTGGGGCTAGGAGTTGGATGAAAGTCCCCATTGAAAGCATGGTTAAAAGGTAAAAGAGCTTTGATGGAGACTGTTTCCAGCCATCCATTTAATTCTCAGTCCACAAGCGGAAAGAAAATAAACAGCCATTCAAAAGTAATATTTATGTGACCTGCAGAAATCTCGGCCAACCCTGGGAAAGACGATGCACTTTGACGTGCAGGATGGTCTCCCGGGTTCCCCCTGGCTGCAGGCCTCTGAGCAAAGGTACTGAGAGTGAGCAAAGCTCTGTTTCTGCCAGAGTCCTCCGAGCCGTCTTCGTAGCATAGGGACATCTTTTTAAATGGAAAAATGAGTTGTGCAGATTTTACATTTAGGTCATTTTCATGGAATATAGGTCACTCACACAGATGCAATGCAATTGCTTTTACTATTTTGGTCTGTATATATGTTGTGTTGTGTATGTGTGTGTGCGCACATGTGTGTGTATGTGTGTGTGTTTGCATGTGGGCCCAGAGGCCAGATGTTAGGTGTCTTTTCTCTACTGATCTCTACCTTTATTGTATTTTATTTTTATTTAAAAAGATATTATTACATGCCTGTGAGTGTATGCTGTATTTGTATGTCTATGGAGGCCGGAAGAGGGTGTTGGTTCCCCAAGAGTTAAAGTTAGAGATGGTTGTGAGCTGCCAAATGTGGGTGCTAAGAACCCAACTAGGACTCTCCAGGGGAGCAGCATAGGCTATATTAATTGTCAAGCAGTTGCTTCAGCCGCTGTACCTTTAATTTTGACTGACTGAGCTAGGCTGGTGAACTTCAGGAGTCTACTTATTTTTGCCTTTACTGAATCTGGTGTTTTCTGTGGATTTGGGGGATCTGAACTGAGGTCTTCACACTCAACCTTCTATAGTGAGTGGGCTTCCATAGTGACTGGGAACTTTGCCCACTAAGGTATTTCCCCAGCCACATATTTAATGTTTTAGATACCCCCCCCCCAAGAAGGGAATTATGGTGAGATGTAAAAGAATGTGGGAAGATAGACTGAGCCTAGTGTTGAGGATGGAGTATCCTTCAAATAAGTCCAGGCTGTCTGGGTGTGGTGCCTCACTTCTGTAATCCCAGCACTCAGGAGCCAAGGCAGGATTGCTTCAGCTTGAGGGTAGACTGGGCTGCACAACAAGTTTTAGGTCAGTTTAGGGCTGCATAGTAAGACTCGGTCTCAAAAAAACAAAACTACAAACTTGGGTTGCTTTTTCACTGCAAAGTTTTGAAAGGATAGGATGCTGTTCTCTCTGTCTCTCTCTGTACAATCATTGAAGCTAGAGGTTGATAGGCAGGTGTCAGTTGCTCTCTACTTTTTTTTAAGGCAAGGTCTCTTACTGAACCTGGAGTACCCCAATTTGTCTAGCCTGCCTGATCAGGGATCACCTATCTCTGTCAGCACCCGAATAGCTAGAACATACCATTCACTACACCCATTTTCTATAGGTTTTGGGGCTCTGAACTCAGGTTCTCATGGCTTGTGTGGCAAACAGTTTATACAGTGAGCCTAGACTCAGGGCAGTTGTTTTTAAACTAGGGTGGTTGTATCCTTCAAGGGCCTTTGTCAATACTTTTTTCAGTTGTCCCAAGTGTTGGGGGAGGGGTACTTCTGGTCTCTGCTGGATGGAAGCCCAGAATGCTATTCCAAGTCTATATAGTACTCCATACTAGTCTTCTCTGTCTGCCCCCAGAATGACTTACCTCATACAATGTCCTCACCAGACTGAAGCTCCAGTAAGATATTCTTTGATCTCATTCCTTAGCCTACATCACAAGATTTTCCTAGCTAATTCCTCATATGGAAATAGAGATAGAGTGACCCCCCTGTAGACACAGGGTCCCCTGTAAGCATGAAGGTAGAATTTTGTTGGCCCGGAACCATTATTACACATGTTATCACTCTCAAGTGTTTACAAGGAAGTTTTTCCCATGTTTTTCTTCAGAAATGAAGTTTCAGAGATGGGGAATATATTCATGGTACAAACCTCTTTTGTGTACCTGTAACAAACAGCAGGTACTCAGCCAACTATGAGATGCAGAGTGTACCTTTCTTACTCTGAAGAATCATCAGTCAGGCTAGAGAGGTGGGTGAGGATTCTGGTGACACCTACTCCAGTGCAGGGGACAGGTGGTGCATGTTCCAGAGACACTGATCTGAGCTCAGTTAGGGCCTGTGTGGAGCTGGTATAAAGGAGGAAACCGTGCTAGGGTTTTTTGAAGATTAGGAGATTGGGCCTCACCTGAGGTCAAGCAGGTGTTTTGTGCCATTAGGATGGAAGCTGTGTAGCCTGCAGGTGTCTTGATGCTGTGTGCCTGTGCAGTTCAGGAATGCCATTGTATCTATTCTATGTCGTTTGGGGAGATCATAATGTGTGTGAAGAGTGAGGGAGATAGGATGAAAATCTAGAGAGCTTTTTATTACCTTTTGAGTTCAGGGTTAGATGGGAATTGCTTGGGCTTGCATCTATGTCTGTCTTTTTTGTTGTTCTTTTGTTGCTTCAGCTGTAACTATTCATTTTCACGCATTTCCCATGAATTCTGAAGTGGAGAACATAGATTGGTTATCCAAAAGCAAGTGTAGATGTGTACATTTGCTGAAAGCAAACACAACTGTTCAGAAAGTATGAAAGGAAGCATGGCCCCTGGCTCAGTGCGTAAAATGCTTGCTGTGCAAGCATGAGGACCTGAAATGTAATCCATAGCACCTGTGTAAAAAGTGTCACCATAAAGGTGTGGTGCTGCACACCTGTAGTACCATAAAATGACAACACTGAAGCTTTGACAGGAGGGTCTGGGGCTCATTGAACATCCACTTGACCCAACTACTGAGCTCCTGGTTTGTCAAGAGACACAGTCTCAAAAATAAGGTCAGCATCTGGCTTCCACATCCATGTACACACACATGGAGAGGGAGAGGGAGAGAGAGAGAGAGCGCACAATGTTCTTGTCTACTGTTGCTATTTCTGCAGCTGTAATTTCAAATGGAATGACATGGTAGGTAGAATCATGACCCCAAAGAGGTGTCCCTTTCCCACTCCCACAGTGAGTTTGTGCTTTAACATGGCTATAAAGGGCCTTTGCAGGTAGAATTTAAGAATCCTAAGATGTATAGATGGTCCATTTACATGCACAGTCATGGCAAAGGTGCTTTGAGTAGAGAGGGATTCAGGAAATTCAGAATTCAAGCCCTGAAAATTGGCATTCTTAACATATATGGAGTTGAAAATCTACTTCAGAAATGAGGGGTAGTTCTTACCATCTAGTAAGCAGACATTGTGTGTTTTTGTCAGCTGGGTTCTGTTGTGATTAACAAGACCCATTGCATGCATTTCAGTTTTTCATCACAGCCCAGCTGAAAACCTGTGCTATATACGAATATGACCACATTTACTGTTCGGATATAATTTGAATTAGAAAGCCATTCTCTGTGTTTCTTATTAAATTCAGTTATGCTTTTATGCATTTGACAGGAGAGGGAATGCATATATGTTAAATCGCCTTACATCCCTGTGCATATAAAGGATTTTCATGTTTGAGAAATTGGTAGTATTGAGGTTTTGACTGTCTGGTAACAATGAACCGTGTATATGGCGTTTGACCTTTGTACATTCATACTTCTGGCTTCAAAGAGTCTGGAGAACTTTAACAAAAGGAAAACCATGTTTTGTTATTGCTTTAAAAATTAAATTATTATTATAGTAGTTTATATGTGTGTGTGTGAGCTCCTTGGTGTGAATGTAATAATCAGAGAACAACCTTTGGAGGTTGCCTCTCTCCTACCATATGGATTCCAGGGATTGAACTCATGGCAAGTGCTTTAACTGTTGAGCCATCTCACCAGCCCCTTGTTTGTTTGTTCTTTAGACAGGGTCTCACTATGTATCCCAACCTGGCTTAGAAGTCATGGCAATCCTGCTTTAGCCTCCCCAGTGGGGATTATATATAGGCTTGCACCCTGTGCCTCACTAAAAATGAGCTTTATTGAGCTCTAATAGTAGTACACTACAAAATTCACCTTTCTTAAAATATTTTTATGCATATGAATAATCTATTTGCATGTATGCCTGCATGACAGAAGTGGGCATTGGACCCTCTTATAGATCGTTGTAAACTACCATGTGGTTGCTGGGAATTGAACTCAGGATTCTGGCAAGAGCAAGCCAGTGTTCTTCTTAATGGCCAAGCAATCTCTCCAGCCCTCAGCAAAATCTGCCTTTTCATAGCTCTATGATCCAGTGACCACTTTGTGTGTATGTGTGTAGGTGTTATTGGGTAGACTTTTTATCTTGGTGAAATCATTAGCAACACATTGTGACCCACTCCTCCCTGGCAGCTACTAATCTATTTCTGTCTACGGATTTGTATCATCTAACTTCAAAAAATTTTTGCACAGGTGTTTAATTAGCCTTATTTGTAGAGTGGGGTGTAAGTGGAGACTATTCTTTTGTTTTTTTCTGGCCTCCCAGACCCAAATAATCATACAAAACTATATTAATTATAATACTGTTTGGCCAGTGGCTCAGGCATATTCCTAGCTAGCTCTTATATCTTAAATTTACCCATTTCTATTAATTTGTGTCTCGCCATGAGACTGTGGCTTACTGGTAAGGTTCTGATGTCTTTCTCCTTCGGCAGCTACATGGCATCCCTTGGACTCCACCTATTCTTTACATCTCTCTGTTTGGATTTCCCGCCTGACTTTATTCTGCTAAGCCATTGGCCAAAYCAGCTTTATTTATCAACCAATAAAAGCAACACATGTACAGAAAGAAATTCCACACCAGCAGGGATTCCCCCCCCCAGTCTCCAGTGGTGCCTGAGTAACATCATTCGGCAGTAAAGTCATATCAGTTTAAAAGAACTTTATTCAGAACCCTAAAATTACATGTGTTGACTCCTCAAGAAGTGGTGAGCATAGATGGAAACAGCTCCTGTCTTAGTCACTCAGGACTACTTTAGTTCCTGTTTCTGTGTTCCATGGTTTTGAAGATAAGGCCACTATTATTGAATTTCTATCTCTGTATACAGGGCACAGGCTTGTTTTTTTTTCTTTTTAAAATTTTATTGTTTCGGGGAAGGTTGTATTTTGAACGAGAAACTGGTGCCTAAAGAAGTTGGGCTGTCTGCGCAAACATTTCAGGATTCTGTATATTTACCTTTCAGGATATACAGAAAAGCACTTCCTTCCCATCATGATAGAATTGATATTAGGATGCCATATCTTAGTGATAAACCAGACCTTAGGAGGATTAAATGGATACATTTCTGGTATTTTTTCATCTCTAGTTCATCTCTTCCTCCTTCATATGATGTGTCTTGAGGGTACTGCTATTTCTCCCCTAATTCTACAAAATTCTCACCTACAAGATCTACTTTAATTTGATTTTTGCTCACCTCTTCTTATTTCTGCCTACATCGTCCACAAATTATAATTCAGAGGAAAAAATGGATCTTTATTTCCCGTTAAACAAAGAACACTATTACTGTATGAAGATTTACTAAATCAGCTCAGGAAAATACTATCAACATGATCACCATTATGTAGAAACATCCTACATGATCTAGAGTAGGGTCTTTATCTCCAGATAAGGTTGAGAGCAGGCATGAAGCTGGAGCAGTAGCTGAGAGCTTACATCCAGTCAGTAGCAAGAGAGAGAGAGAGACAGAGAGACAGAGAGAGAGACAGAGAGACAGAGAGAGAGACAGAGAGAGAGCGCGCACACAAGAGCGAGCGCTATTCTCATGTTTTAAATGAGTGGTTGTAGAATTTATATATATATATTTTTTTTTTGAATTTATATATTTTTTTGTGTGTTTGGCCTCCTTCATTTTGTAGAACTGTTTCTCATCCCACTGCATTCATTCTTGTCATTCTCCCTCCCTTCCATACCTCCCTCCCTCCCTGCCTCGATTTAGTTCTGGGAATTGAACCCAGAGTCTTGCTCATGCGAGACAAGCATTCTATTATTGAATTATATCCCCATCATTCTTTATGTCTTACTTAAACGGGGTCTTGCTGAGTTGCCCAAGCTGGCCAGAAAAATCACTGTAGCTGATACATCTGTCTCAGTCTCTGGAGTATCTGGGATGACAGACCTGCACCAGTGGGCCCAGGGTTCATTCATATTGTGACACGGATGGATGGTAGATGGCTCACTATACTGTTTAATATCACTCCATTTTACCGTATTTTGTTTATTCATTGATAAAAACATGTGTTTTGTTTATCCTTTCTTCAGTTGATGGTCATAAACTCTTTCTGCCCTTTTCTCTTGTGAATATAGCTGTTATGATATGCCTTCATTGTCTTGATTACATTCTTAGGAGCAGAACTGTTTAGTCAGATTATGTTATGGTTTCAATGAGAACTATCTCCCATAGGCTAATGAACTCTGAATACTGATGCTGTTTGGGAAGGTTGTGGAACCTTTAGTGGGTGTAGCCTCACAGAATGAACTGGGGTTAGGTCCTGATGCCCTACTTTCTACCTGCTTTGGTTTCTTGATTAAGTAAGCAATGTGACCAGCTGCTGTCACCTGCACTTTCCCTGCCGTGGTGGACTATCTTTTCAGACTTTGAGCCCAAATAAACTCTTCTCTGAACTAAGGCATTTGAGCATAGAAACAAATATAAACAAGAAAACAAATATAAATCTTCAACTTTAAAAAAATTTAAAGATATTTTATGTGTATGTGTATTTTGTCTACACCTATGTCTGTGTATCATGCCCATGCTTAGTGCTGAGGGAGGCCAGAAGACGGCATCAGATCTGCTGAAACGGGAGCTACAGAAGGTTGTCAGCCACCCTGTAAGTGCTAGGAACTGAACCTGAATCCGGAAGTGCGGCCGGTGCTCTTTAACAATTTAGCGACCTCTCCAACCCCATGTTCAACTTTTTCAAAGATATTTTTTCTTCTCTTTTTTATCTGTGCGGCGTGGAGGGCAGAGGTCAATGTCAGATGTCTTCCTCTATTGCCCTCTACATTTTCCAGACCAGGGACCCTCAAGGCCCCTGGAGCTTGCTGATTATGCTAGAAAGGGTGATCACTAAGCTACAGTATCTAACTCTCTCCACTGTGCCTGGCTTTTTACATGGGAGTTGGGATCTGAACTCAGGCCTTGTGCTTGTGTGACAAGCATTTTGCCAACGGAGCCCTCTTCCCAGCCCCAACCCTTTATTCTACACTTTTAAAGCCCAGAGTGCAAAAGTTCCTTGATTTCAAAGGTGCATGCCAAGAATGAGGCCGAATGAATGACCCAGAGTTTTTTAGAATGGAAACTTTAATGCAGGGAACAAGATGGCATGGCGTGAAACTGAAAATAAGATACCGTGCCTGCCCCTGAGGGTGTGTGAACAGAATTTTCAGGAAAAGTAAGGACAAGACGTAAGAGTGAAGTGAGTATGGGCACCAGGGTGTAGCACTGCAGGAGCCGCTCGCTCGCTCGCTCGTGTGGCCTGAGTCACAGGTGTCCTTCTTTCACTTAAGCCACAGGGATGAGTTTTAGGATTGCTTGTTTGAAGGGCAACAAAGAACTGCCTGAGGTGTAGAACTGGAACTTCATATTCATTGTGCAGCACAGAGGCTTCTAACACAGAATGCTAAGTACTGTAAAATGGTGTGAATGTTCTGCAGTGGGTGTTCAGCAGTGAGAGGGAAGAGCTGTATTTCACTGGCTGCTCTAACAATCTTCCTTCCATAAACTCAGGTGAGTAAAGTAGCACAGGTTTACTGTCTTATAGTTTGGAGGTCACAAATCTGAAGACAGCTCATTGATATTTTCTGGGGGTTCAAGGGACCCCCTGTTCATATTTCTTTAGCCCACAGCTACCACATCCCTTAGCCCACAGCCCCTTCCTCTCAAAGCCAGTAGAGCTGACTTGCATTTTCCTCATGAAGGATCACAGGCATGAGCTCTTCTACCCCTTCCTTGTTTAAAGAATTCTTTTGAGAACACTGTTTAGGATAAAATTGGTTTGTGTGCTGTGACCTGCTTTAGAGGACTAGTCGTGGGAGAGAAGCTCTTGTGTTGCTATTTAGCAAATACCCCCTCATATAACCCAGGGTGTAAATGCTGTAAATGCTGTCAGATCTTTAGCAACCTGATTTCTCTCTGCAACTTTCACTACCCCTTGTCAGTAACTAGACAGTTCCAGCATGTGGGGATTGAAGTGTAGGACACACTGATGGCGAGGAGGACATCATTTTACTTACTACAAATGGAATCTGAAGTATTGTATATAATTCTTGTGAATGTTACTGGTCCCCATCGCCACCTCTCCTGGTGGCATAGGAAGTACATGTCCAGGCAGTTGGAAGGAACCTGTTTTGTTTGTTTTTCTCAGATAGTGATGTAACTGATGGCATTTTTTTTTAATGATGAGCTATGGTCAGACTATGCTGTGGCAAGAATTGTATATTTTTATATAAGGATTGATCAGGTTGACACCCATTCTTGTCACTATGAAGAGACCACAGCATACCACCAATGGAAATGACAGTACAAGTGATAAGATGTTAAGGGTGCTCTATGGCTACAGCGATAGGACCTAAGCTTTGATGTACAGGATGACGGGGAGGGAGAAAGGTTGAGAGTCCAAGATGACATTGGCAGGGTTTGGAGCCTGGAGGAAAAGGATACCAGTTGGTAAATCAGAATGCTGGAGACAACTTAAGGCTAGAGTAAGTTGACCCTTGACATAATGATTTCTGGGTACCAGAGAGGGACCCAAATGGAGATATAATGCTATGCCTTAGCAACTATTCTATTTTATTGCTGTGAAGAGACACCGTGACCATGGCAACTCTCATTTAATTGGGGCTTCCTTACACTTTCAGAAGTTTAGTCCATTGTCATCATGCAGGAAGCTGGTCGCACGCAGGCAGACAGTGTGAAGGAGCTGAGCGGTCTACATCCAGATCTTCAGGCAGCAGGAAGAGAAGCCACTGGGCCTGACTTGGGATTTTGAAGCCTTCAAACCCACCTCCCAGTGACACTTCCTCAAACAAGGCCACATATACTCCAGAAAGACCACACCTCCTAGTCCTTCTCAAGCAGTACCGTTTCCTGATGACTAAGCATTCAAATATATGAACCTTTGGGGGCCATCCTTATTCAAATGTTCCCATACTGACCTGTTTCATACATGTTGACTGGGTCAAACCCCAGTGCAGCCCTGGTCTGCTTGGAATGGGGAATCCATGTGCAAGTCTCCAGGTCTCTGTCTTTGAATGTAGTGGCTATTACATAAGGCAGTGATGGAGGCGGTTCTGAAGCAGCAATGCCAGATGGTTCTGGGAAGTGGGCAGGTCGAGGCTCAGTGTTGCATCTGTAGAGTTTATTGAGGTTATTGTTTTAACACAGCAGATGTAGAAGGCTCCTTTGGTGATTCACATGGTTCTAATCTGGGGCCTCTTTTTCTCATTTATGTTGTCATATTTAAGAAGTCCTAGTGTCTGTGTAGAGACATATGCTCAGGCTTTGACTTTTCCTAGTTGGTCCAGCTATAACCACCATCTTGGTTATTGATCAAGTAAAACATATGGTGACCATGTGATACATCATCCAAATATAGACAATTCTGAAATAGAATCACTATTAATAATGATCCTTCTGTCATTAGTGCCAGCTTCTGAAATGGCAAGACTTTGTGATATCTTCCTAGTCCCTTCCATCTGTAATATTTCATCAGTCTACAGAATGACAAAATACTGTTTTTCTAGTAAGCTGACTTAAATTTTTGCCTCAGAGGCTAAACTCTCAAGAATGTAAAGGAAAGATGCTGTTCAGAGTCACTACCCTTCCAACTTGCAGAATACTGAGGACATATGTTTTCAAACTAAACTTGCTTGCTAAAATTTGAGATGAATCCATACACACCAAATGACTATTCTTTATGTACAAGACTTTAAATTGTAGAGGAGACAAAACAGAGCCTACTGGGTCTAGAGAGATATAGCTCAGTGGCTAGGAACACTTGCTGCCCTTCCAGAGGACCTAGTTCAACACTATCCATAACTGCAATTCCATGACATCTGACACCCTGCTCCGACCTCTGTGGGTACCAAGCATGCATTTGGTGTACATAAACATACATGCAGGCTCATGAATGCAAAATAAAACCCACGAACAACATAACGACCGAGACAGAGAAAGACAAAAGATAGACACTTGTTTCATTCTAGCCAGAACAGTAGAGAGGAGGACATATGCTATCAAGAAAGAAAGAACATCCCCTTTGCTGTATCCGCTTGGTCAAAGTCCCTTAAGTCACTAGGTTCTTATCTCAGAGGAGAAGATTCATTTAGTCACTGTCTTCCACATAGATGAGGGAGGAGCAGGCACAGGGAAGAGTCTATTCAGGGTAACCAGAGATACTGCAATTGAAGTTTGATGCCTCTAATTTGCATCTTGTAATGATCATGTTGCTAGACTGAAATGTTAGTCATAATTTGCTCATTATGGTTTTTCCTTCCAAAATTCCAAATTTATGTAAGTGTTTTAATGCTAGACGTTTCAAAATTATTTCCCAAGAAATCTGGAATTTTTTATGCACCACCAGCTATTGTTGATAATCTTAAATCCATTGTCTCATAAGTATGACTTTCTTTTTGTGGCAAAAAATCCCCAGACATTTGTGTAATAAAAGGGAATATAGATTATTTAAACATCATCCTGGAATATAATGTCATTGTGTAGTGTAATCTTGTTATTAGGTATGCTTTTCTAAAGCATTATTAGGTTGTGAAAACTAAGCTTTGGGTTTTACTGTATATGGGATTCTGTTGTAAGGAGCCACTTGTTTGTTACTGGCTGCTCAGCCTCGAAATAACCACACAGAAACTGTATTAATTAAATCACTGCTTGGTCATTCACTTAAGCATATTGCTAGCTAGCTCATATCTAGAATTAACCCATCTCCATTAATCCGTGTATTGCCACATGGCTGTGGCTTTACCGGCAAGATTCTGGCTTGTCTGTTCCCAGCTGCAGCTACATGAAGTCTCCTGACTCAGCCAGCCTTCTTTCTCCCAGCATTAGTTTAGTTTTCCCCGCCTCACTCTATTCTGCTAAGCCATTGGCTGAAACAGCTTCTTTATTCATTAACCAATAAAAGCAACATATACAGAAGAACTTCCCACACCAGAATCCAGACATTTTTTGATGCTGAAAATTCCATTCTTGGATGCCAGGTGTGATGTCTCATGCCTGAAACTTTAACATTCAGAGGTAGCAACAGCAAGGATGCTGGAAGTGGTAGGCCAGTGCACATAGCAAGTTCTACGTCAATCAGAACTACAGAAGGAGAGCCTATCTCAAAGGAAAAGAAAGGAAACAAATCAGCAGTGGGTGTTTGGCTCAGTTAATATATGCCTAGTGTGCAGCCAACTCTGGGTTTGTTCCCCAGCACTCCATAAAGATATGGTAGCACATGCCTATAATAATGCTGGAGCTTAGTTGACGGCCGGTGATAAGGAATTCCAGATTCTCCCTGGCTGCTTAGAGAGTTCAAGGATACCCTGAGCCACATAGTGAGAATCAGCTTCAAAAGAACAACAGAGAAAGGTTCTTCAGCTGGGGGTACAGTTAAGTGGTAGAGCAGTTTCCTAGAACATGCGGAGCCCCAAGTTTAATCTCTAGTACTGTGATAAAAAATTGTAAAAATAGATAAACAAAAAATTTAAAAATTTTTTTTCTCGCTTTCATTTATTATTACTTATAGCAAGTTGAAGGCAATGGCAAAAGACCTTGATCTAGCCACATTATGGATTACCAAGCGAATTTTAAAACTAATATTAATGATATTTTCCTGCCAGGGAAGGGAGATACCCTGATCATGAAGGTGATTTTCCCAGCGTGAGGCTTCTCCATTGCACCATGGATGTGCTGGCCCCTGTGATTTCCCCAAAGGTGGGAAACTCATAGTAGAGGACTGCATTCTCACTCTCCCCTTTAAAAAATTAAAAAAAAATAAAGAACTGATAGATATACTTATTGGCACCAAAATGTGATTGCAAGATACAGCAATGTATTTGTGCAAACCCCAGGGACAGGCAGGCAGCTAGCTCATTTGGGCCTGTGAGTGCTTCTGCAGTAAACCAGGCTGCAGCGATCGGCACTGTAGCCACTCAGATTTTGTTTGCTTAACTGTTTTTTGGTCTTGCCCGGTTAGCCAGGATTGAGGGTTATTGAAAGAACTGCCCCTTTTGTTTACTAAGCCTAGCTTGTTCCTACTTCAGAATGTTTTCTTTCTGGGACCTGTGGATGAAATTTTATACATGCATAAAAAGTCTAGAAGCGGAGTTTCTGATAGTCTGTCTTTACTGTTGAATAAGCACCTCATTGTCTTCCCTTGGTAGACTCCTGAAAAACCAAAATAAGATCTGTGGTTCCCATCCTCCTGGTACAAAGTTGTATTCACTGGCAGCCTTTATACAGTGCCTTCTTGTTAGCTTCAGCTTCATTTCCCTGCTGTGGTTCCCTTCTGTTTGCTGTGGTCCACGTTGTTATTTCATTTTTGTTATTTTGTATGTGATTTTGAGAGCCATGATCATTTCCCCCCTTTTTTCCTGGGTGCAGAAAGATAAGGATTTCACTGGCTGAGACCGTTGTGGTTTCTTGGAGGTTGTTAGCTGGCAGTAGCATTTGAATTCTGGTGTGTTAGCTGCATGCATCCTATTTTAATCTCGCTTCCTGTGGAAGTGCCTCAGGGACACAGTGTATTTCTAAATTTAGTGTGATGGATACTGGATCACACACAGCTTCTGCCAGACCCTAGGCAAAGCCTTGGAGGTCGTTCAGGTCTGCACATGAAGGATAAAGTTCTTCAAAAGTAGTTTCTACAAGAAAGATTCTTAGTGATTAACAAAGCACCCAAATCATTGAATTTTAATGCAATTAAAAGGGTCTTGGGGGCTGGAGAGATGGCTCAGAGGTTAAGAGCACACTTCTGCTCTTGCAGAGGACCTAAGTTTAATTCCAGGCACCATATCAGATGGCTCACACACAGTTCTAACTTGAGGGAATCTGATGCTCTCTTCTGACCTCTGTAGTGTGTATACACAAAAAAATTAAAAAAAATTTGGAGGCATTAGATTACATACATACACTTCAGTGATTTTCTGTCTCCTTACCTGTTAGAGGGTGATATTTCTCTAAACACCATGGAAATTTGTACATTAAATAGGCTTCATGAAGTTTACAGAAAAGCAGAAAATGAAAGTGAGATATTAGAACTAAAATAGTTCACAGGAACTGGATGGCTTGGTGGGTCAAGTGCTGTAGCTCAGGTCACCAGCACCCATGTAAAAGGTGGCTATGTTAGCATAACATCATCTGTAACTTCATAGCTGGGGGTCAGAGACACATAGACACTGGGGACTTGCTGGTCAGGCAGTCTTGCCCAATTGGTGAGCTGCAAGTTCACTTAGAAACTCTCCAAACAAACATGGAGAACAATAGATGAAGACACCTGATATAGACTCTGACACACATACACACACCCTACACCCCATGCCCCATGCCCCATGCCCCAAAAGCAAAGAAAGAGCTACAAGTTCTTCAGTGTTTCCATTGAGATAAATACAAGGAATTAGTACAGAAATAACTTCTTGATATAAGAAGGGAAAGTTTGGAGTAATATACTTTATCGATTCTTCAGTATCCTTGATACTTCTTTTTAAAAAACCTTTTAAAATGATAGCTAGTAATGATGTCTTTCAGTTGCTTGCTTAGTTATTTATTTTACCACACAGCCTATTTGTTTGTTTGTTTTTTTATTTGCACACAGTCTTGCTCTGCATTCCAGGCTGCCCTCAAACTAGCGATCCTCTTGCCTCTACCTGTTGAGTCACGGTGAGGTGACAGGTGTGTGCCACCAGTTTGGCCAGCTGAATGATATTGATGAGCTAGAAGGAGTAACACTATGCGCTTTCAATATATCTTTATCTCTCCCAGGACCTGGATAATATAGGTGCCCCTCATTGTGTTTTAAGAAGAAATAGGTGATGAGAGCCACCCCCCCCACACACACCAGGTTTTTGTTTGAGTAACCTAGTGCTGATTGACAAGGCTGAAAATTCTTCATACACACAATGGAGTTCAATCCCAAAACCAATTTTAGGTATATAACATTCTCTTCATGCCACAAAAGATTCTCTAGGCTCTTTAGTGAATGTGGTAGAAGCTATCCTCTAACAAACATGTGTCATCCTCAGGAAGTCATTTACTCTATATAGGCAAGGAATAGAAGGCCCTGAGCATGCTGGACCCTGGAATGTTAAGCCAGCTGGTTTTGTGTTAGCTTCTCTGACCTGGGATCTGTGCTCTTAATTCCTAGAGAGAACAGAGTCATAAAAACTGTCTACTTCATACCCAGAGGCAAAGACTCAGAGACCATAATTCTCCTTGCGGGTTCTTTTCAGTTTTGAATCAAGGAACCAAAAGGGTGTATTCTGCAAAGAATAAATCTGGCAAGACAGCCCTGGACTCTGCATAAGAAGCAGAGGGTTTGGTAATGGGTGGGAAGGACAGAGGTGATGACTGTGCTGCAGGTCTGAACAGGGTAAGTTCTCTCCAAGGGTGTGAGACTAGGCAATGGGAAACCTGTTAGGAGACCTGCTTAGTTACCCTGGACAAAGAATGAAGGGTGGGTGGGTCTAGACATACGGCATTCATAAAACTCGTGAGCACAGATTGCAAAGCTGTGGATGAAGCCAATCTGCCAATTTGCTGATCATAGGAAATCCTTGCCTGTGTTCATTTTTCTCCCTACCTTCCTCAGATAGGTAGGTAACTGCGTGTTTGTGTCCTTTTAGCCCCTCACACTGTCCACAGTGGAATGCACCACTCCAATAGAATTAAAATAGTTGCCCCCTCTCCCATGCGTGGGGCACTTAGCTTAAGGTCTCTAGTAGATTCCTAATAAAGCTTGTATTACATTTTATTTTTCCTATGCCAAGTACATATGTGTAAGAAAATGGAATGTATGTTACCACAGTATGAGTTTAACAATCATACAACCATTGTAACAGTAATACTATGATAAGAGCTACATGAATGTGAATTTCCCTTACGATATCATTCTGTGGTACCCACTGTTCTTCTGATGCCTTTGTAATGAAGTGAAATGAGGTGGGTAAGTAAGTTTAGCATGAACTTTATTATTAAGTAAAATAAGAAATATTTGATTACATGAGTATTGTAGTGCTATGTATGACAAGCCGTATAATAATGGATGTCCTCTAATTGACCAATGTGGGGGGCATGTATATGTAGATGTGCCAAACTAAGGGATGAATCTTACTTTGGATTAGATGGGGACAGCACAAGAATCCATACAAATCATAGTTGTGTGCCATTTAAAACAAAGAGATTGTTTAGTTGCAGAATTTTGCACTTAATATTTTTAGACCACATACAGCTGAAACTAACATCTCAGATAAGGGAGAACTGCAGTATGTGATTATAGGATTTGTAACAGCAACCCTACTTTTCTACCATTCCACACTAAGCACATTTTCATATTCAATTGTAGTAACCACTGTGGAGACTACACTCATGCATGCACGTGATGCACACACACATGCGGAGAGACACCATACATATCTAATAAAAATAAATAAGAGTGCAGTCCATTACAGTGTGGCTCCTGTGTCAGTGCCAGTTATAGCTTGGGGTCTGCCCTCAGTGGCTTACTTCGGCCAGGACTCAGTTCTTAAAGGTCTCATAGCTTTTCCATACAGTGCTACCAGCTGGAGACCAAGTATTTAAATATGTGAACAGGTATCTTGGAGCTGACTTTGCCAGTTGCAGATGCTTCACAGCTGCTGGCCATGAATGCTTTCAGCCTACACTGGCTGGGCATGCAGCTGCTTGGTTTGTTTGTCTATATCTTAAATGGCTCTGTTTCCCTGCCCCGGGTTAGAGGAAGGCAACACCCCAAAGAGTTAGAATCCTCAGTTTCCCTTTCTTTTTGCTCTTGCCCCATCGGCCACGAAGGACCTTTAGGTTTTCCCTGGGCTGAGAATATGTAGTCATGAAAACAAGACTGTTCTCCATGCAAAAGACACAGAGGGTAAGTGAGAATTGCTGCTGTTCTCTGAGACACCACAGGAAGCTCACAGTTCAGTGGACATGGTTCAGCAGCAGGGATCATGCATGGTAGACACACTTACTCATAGTCATGGCGTCTTAGCCCTACCCACATTGGAAGGTAATGTAGGGATTGCAAGCTCATCTTGCTCTGGAGTGTGTCTTGAGGTGTTACCTGTGCTGGTATAGATATGAGCTCTCTGGAAGTCAGTTGACCATGGTTCTTTATATGCATGTGCACATGTGTGTGTTTGAATTTGTCCACAGAACTATTTGTCACTGGAAAGTAGGGACATCCCATGTTCTGACAATCCTCCTCGCTTGCCTGTGCCCAGTGAGAGCCATCATCTCTTCCACCTTATGCTTCCCCTACCTTATGCTCTTAGATCAGAAAATTCTAAACATGGTGTTTTTGACCTTTAGGGATGCCTTCTGTATCTGGGAAACAGCTATTGGCACAGTCAGGGTGACTATGTAGGCTACTATGCAGCCCAGACTAGTCTTGAATGTAAGATCCTTCTGTTTCAGGTCTCTAACTCCTGGGATTAAAGATGTGTACCACTGCATTCTGCCCATTTGAAATTATTTTAGTCTTACCTTGACTTGAAAGATCTTCAGTTTTCACTTGGTGTTCTTTTGGATGACAGAGGAGGTTGTGTTAGCATTGAGAAGGTTCCTGGGGGGATTTCTGTAACTGAGAAATGTCATTTATAGGCTGCTCCTGAGCATTCTGAGATCAGGATAAACTCTGAGCAGGTTTGTGTGAACTGTCTCTCTGTGTACTTTATGCAGAGGTATAGCCATGAAGTTCATCAGTGACGGCTTCCTGCCACCTTATGTGGTTCTTAGTAAAGCTACAGAATGCTCCCATGGTATAGTTGAGGAGCTCTTTAGGGAGTATATGCAAAGGAACGCGTCCTTAGATTTTGCTGGGTGGGCATCCATAGAGTACGTGCACTGGAAACAACCTAGTTGTGATTCCACAGATGATAAAAGTGTATGGGGTCACTGTCTTATATGTGGTCCTTTGTTGACTAAAGCGTCTACATGCAGACTGACTAGATTTAACTAAATCACCTCTGTCCAGTAATAAGATGTTGACAATATACTTCAGCATGTATTGGTTGACATTTTTACCTTACTTTGGCTATTATTCATTAACAGGTAATTGAAGATAGACGAGAAGTCTGAAAGGAAGGGATTTGCCTGCGTTTACTTCTGAGTAAGTGAAATGGTAAAACGGTTTCTCACTATGTAGTGAATTAACATGTGAGTCTTCCTGTAGTTCCTGAGCTTAAAAAAAATAAATGTGACAATGTTGGTTTTCTGCACTGGAAATGGTGATTTACCAACATCTGTTGCAATTGGCTGATTTTACTAGCGAATGGTTGAGAAGAAGGAAAGAAGGATGAGCAATATCAGCAGTAGTTAATAACAAACAGCTTTCACATTTTTTTCTTATATGTGCTGGACCTGGAACCCTGGACCTTGTACATGCTAGCAAGGTACCAAGCTGCACTCCTAAACACATAAAACCTTTAGTTTGGCTTTAGGAAGTTGGAGATTTATACCTTTTTAAAAAAATTTTTGCAGTATTGGGATTCACGGTCTTGTGTATGCTGTAGGTGCTTTGCCACCAAGCTACACCCTCAGTCCTTTATCAATTTTAGAAAACAAACATGGAGATTGACCACAGTGTGTGTACTTTTCAGTGGAGCATAGCTGCTGATCTCTTCTGCCATGTACATATGAAGTTCTTATTTTACCCTGACTTTTAAAAACAAATTGAAAGCACTTGGCTCTGATTTCTATATCCCAGGCTTTCAGATGCTCCTCATGAAATTAGTGTGGAAGTGAACTAAGCCTTGAAAGTCTGTGTATGTCAGCCAGATTTTTCCATAAACATCTTTTGGCCAGATTCTGAGGTAGCATGGTTAGTAAATGGCTGCCGGGGAAGCATTTGTCATCAGTGCTGGTATGGGTTGTTTATCAAAACCAGAAGGAGGCAGCTTCTTGTAGAATGGGACCTTTGGAAGCTGATATGCTCATTGTCCTTCCTTTGTCACTGCGTTTTGATTGAAAGCATCTGTTATAGGCACTTTTAAGAAAGAGTCTCATTGCTGGCAGTCCTTGACCTGTTACTTCTGTCTTGTAGAGAGCACAGAGTTATGTGTTGTAGATTTGAGTTTATTCGGAGTAGGAGCCACAGGGTGTGAGTGCAGGGTATGTCTGGGTATGTGCCTTTTGCTAAGCACTTCCCACCTAACATTTGTTGGTTCTTGGTAGCAGCTTTTCTGAGATGAGATAGTTCACCCATTTGATGCACACAGTTTAGTGATTTTTACTATATTCAAGAAACCATATCCCCACCATCATGTTTACAATTTTAAATTTTACCAATCCCTAAAGAAACTCTGTTACCAGTCTCTCCCCAGCTCATAAGTACCATACACCTACTTTCTGTGTGTGCATTTGCCTAGCCTTTTGTGTGTGCTGGTTTCCACTCGAAGACTGTTTTCAAGGACTAAAGTGTGGTTTGGTATCTATGTTTCATTTCTTAGTAGACTCAAATGCTATTCCGTCATCTGCTCACTCATGCACCACACAGTCATTTTTGAACCTTTCTCTTCTCTTCCTGTGGCGATGGATACCACACTCAGGGCATTGCACATGCTTGGCCAGCAGTCTACCAATGAACTGTGTTCTCCAGGCCTTTTTATTTTTCTTATTAATAAGACATAAGGTCTCTCTGTTGCTCAGCGTGACCTCTAACTCACACTCATGCTTTACCCTCTGGAGTGCAGGTAATGGACCACCATGCTGCTCAAAACCTTTTACTTTGAAACCTGGGAAAAGTCACCAGCGAGTTACGAACGTATTACTGTGATTTCCTGTCCTTCACCTTTTCTAGTAGTGCTCACTTTGTCCCATGGTCCTACAAGACAGTCTGTCAGTCTATGTACCTTGGAGTGTGCGTTTATGAAAGAGAGAGACCGAGAGAAATACGTGCGCGCACACGCGAGTGCACACAGAGGGGCAGATTCTTACAATATACAGTACTTCATGAAGGAGTGACATGTCCTTAGATCCCCTAATGTGCATGCTCTCGGTGTAACTGTACATTGGGAAAATAATCACCATACTGTATTAGTTCATTCAGGTTGAACTAAAATCCTCCCCTCCAAATACATACCCTTTTTCCTCATTAGAATACATGTGGGCATTTAAAAATAATAATAAAATAAGCTGAAATAATAATAAACTGGAGTAGTATGAAACAGACTGAGAAAAGAAAATGAGCCAAAACAAAAGTACAAGAATCACCTAAATGCGTGTGCACGCGTGTGCTCAAACACACGTGTTGGCTTGAAATCCCATAAAAACATGACACAGGAAACCATAATATATACTCAAAAGACTTGTAAGGAGGTAAAAAGATAATGCCCAGTCAAAGCATTATGATACAAGCAGGGAACCTCCAAAAATACCACTGAATTTGTTTTGTATTGGCCAACTGCTGCTAGGCATGGGCTTGCCTTTCAGTGTGGTTTATATACTCAGTGAGATGCAGTTGGACAAAATTAATTTTCCTTTGCAAGTAGTTATCAATTGGAGACAGCTTCTAGGTTAGGGATTGGGGATTTACATCCACTTCTGTCAGTTCTAAGGATGCCATCTGATGCAGATCCCCGTATGCTCAGTGCATGCTCAAACTCTGTGAGTTTGTATATCTGTCAATCCTGTTAAGTGTTTGGAAGAAACTGTTTTTGGTGTCTTCCTCCCCACTAGTTCTTACAGTCTTTTTGCCTCCTCTTCCATACCATTCCCTGATCCCTGAGGGGAGGAATTTGATGGCGACATCTCGTTTAGGGCTGAATATTCTAAGGTATCTCACTCTCTGCATTATGTCTGTCTATGGGTCGCTGTATTTGTTCCCATCTGCTGTAGGAGGAAGATTGCCTGTTGGTGACTGAGCAAGGCACCGATGTATGTGTTCAGCAGAATACCATTAGGAGTCATTTCACTGTTATGTTTCTTTAGCAGAACAATAATATCTGGTTTTTCACCAGGTCCCTGGTCTCAGGTTCTTGGCCACCAAAGCAGCATTGGATGTAGGTTCCATCTCATGGTGTGGACCTTAAATTCAATTAGTTATTGGTTGTTTACTCCCACAGCTTTTCATTACCAGTACACCAGAGTATCTTGCAGGCAAGTCAGTACTGTAGATCAAAGGGTTTGTACCTGGGTTGGTGTTTACCTTTCTCCTCTGGTTGTATGCAGAGTAATTTTCAGTAACATGGACATTAGTCAGTAGAGGTGAAGGCCCTAGGTGTGCACCAGCTTGACTTCTCCATGTTCAGTGAGTTATGTAGGTGCTGTGTTCAACAATAGGACTTTTGCATCAGTCCGTGGAAAGCAACCGACAGCCTTGGCAATTGCCTGCATTGTGTGGGGTGTCCATGGAGCCTCATTGGCCAACAACTATATTAGACATTATCCATTACTGGCATAGAGGTTTCATTTGGTGTGAGAAATGTCTAGTTGGGATTTTGTCTCTCCCGTTATTTTGTTATTCCATTTAGATTACTTTCACATACGTACATATTTTAAGAAGCTTCTGCTGTATTAGGTTTCCATATGAGCCCTCAAATGGCCATTAGTTTAAGCTATCCCTCCCCATATTCCCTCCCTTGTCCCCTCTTCTCTCCCTTCCCATTTGACATTCTCCTTCTACACCCTGCCCCCATTTATTCATAACTATCCTATTTCCCTTTCCTAGGGAAATTCATCCTTCCCCTCTAGTCCTTTCTTCTTAAAACTAACCACTGTGGGCCTATGGCTTGTAGCTTACTTACTGAAGACTTAAGAGCTAACATTCACATATAAATGAACACACAGCATTTTTGTCTTTTGGGGTCTGTGTTACCTCACTCAGGATGATTTTTCCCCAAGTTCCATGTGTTTATGTGTGAATTTCATGATTTCATTTTTAATGACTGTGTACTACTCTGTCCTGTAATTGTACCACATTTTCTCTATCCATTCTTCTGTTGAGGGACACATAGGTTATTTCCTATTTCTGGATATTATGAATGAAGCAGCAATGAACATAGTTGAGCATGTGTCTCTATGGTAAGATGAAGGATTCTTTGGCTATATGCCCAAGACTGGTTTAGCTGGATCTTGAGTTAGATGGATTTTCTTCTTCTTGGGGAACCACCACATTAATCTCCATAGGGACTGACTTTACACTCCCACCAGCAATGGAGGAGTGAGTGTTCCTCCTAATCCACATCTTCACCAACATGAGCTCCTACTTGTTTTATTGATCTTAGTCATTCTGACAGGTGTAAAAGGGAATCTCATAGTTGTTCTAATTTGCATTTCCCTGATGACTAAGGATGTTGAACATTTCTTTAAGTGTTTCTCAGCCACTTGAGTTTCCTATATTGAGAATTCTGTGTTTATCCATGTATCCCAGTTTTTAATTGGGTTGTTTTTTTGATATCTAGTTCTTTGTCCATTTTGTATATTAGTCCTCTATTGGATGTGTAGTTGGTAAAAAACCTTTTCCCATTCTTTAGGCTACCATTTTGAACGGCAGAGTCCTTTGTTGTGTAAAAGCTTCTCAGTTTCATGAGGACCCCTTCATGAATTGTTGATCTTAGTGGCTGTGCTAACGGTGTTCTGTCCAAAAGGCTTTTCCTGTGTGTGTCCATTTTTCTATCTTCTCTTGAGAATGCCTACTACCGTCCATTGCCCATTTAAAAGTCAGGCCATTTGTGCAAAGACTTACTTCAAAGATAGATCTGTTATGGCTACACATGGTGACAGGAATTTGAGGTGGGACATGTACTCTCATGGAAAATTCTAGACTGCTTTTTCTCAAAGGCTTCTTTCATAATTCATTTTCAAAATTCTCTGCTAGTGTTTTGGGACAAGTTCTACCTTTTTATGCCTTCCAGCTTCCAAAGGAAAGAACAACAGAAGAATAAAAGCAGCAGAAGCTTCTCTAATGGTTCTTTTTGTTGTTATAGTGCAAACATGATCTCATCTCCTGACCTCCCATCACAAGATGTTTGCCAGGTCCCTCTTTTCAGGACTGAGTAGCAGTCCCCTGCCTGTCTTCCTTTCCTCTGACCCTAATTCAGACATTCCTCTTTCCCACCCCAGGTAAGGTTCCTTCCATGAAGAGTTGTAGCCTTTGGCTCTGTGTGGATGAGTTGCGTGAGTCCTGCAAGCAGGACGATAAGGTTTCGTCTTCATGTGAAAAGGTTCTTGATTAGTCTGAGATGTGGTATCTACTTCTTAGCAGGTTGCATCTGACTGGAACCCCAGCTCTGTATTTGCATCTGACTCAATTCCAGCCTCTTATCAGTATCTGTAATCCCAGAGGTATTATGCTTATTGGCCAAAGGTTTCACTTTATGTACATGGAATAATTGAGACAGACTTCTTTGCTATTTTGGTATGGAGCTGTAGAGCATCTCCTGATCTTCATTGACTGTTCCTTTGCCCAGAACAGGATGCCTCCTCTCCCAGGCTGGGGAGATGGTGCAGCCAGAAAAGTGCTTGCTATGCACGCTTTATTCCTAGCACCTGTTTTTGAAAAGCTTCATGAGGCAGAGTGGAACCTGTAATACCAATGCTGGGGGAGGGAGGGACCAGGATGCCTAGAGCTCATGGCCCAGCGACTCTAGCCAGGGGTGAAATCCAGGTTCAACGAGAGACCTTGTGTAAAAGAAAGTGGAGTGTGCTTGAGGAGCATACCCAACACCTGTCTACCTTTGGCCTACACAGGCATGTTCACATGTGCGCGCACGCACAGAGGAATACACACACAGAATAACTGGCTTTGTAGATAACAGGCAGGGATTTTAGTATGTTAGTTTGTGGTAACCTAGGTTTCATCTGACTCTTGGTGGAGAATGGAGAATACATAGGAAGCAAGTGTGCAGCTCTTTGAAATAATGAAACAGCTGCAGGTGCTGGGGAGATGGCTCAGGGGATAAAGCACATGTGCATACATGAGGACTGGCGTTTGGATAATCATCACCTCATACAAAATAGCTACTGTACAACGGCCCACCTGTAATCCTGGGGTTTCGGAGACAGAGATGGGATTCCCATGGCAAGCTAGTTTGCTAGAATAGCCAAATTGGCAAACTTCAGTTTCAGTGAGACACTTTGTCTCAGTAAATGAAGTGGGGAGTGATCCAGGAAGACAGCTAACACCTATCCATTACACATACAGAGACACTCACATACACAAACACATACATTGGCACACACATGGAAGCATGCGTGTACACCACCTATACATTTTTAAAAAGTGAGATGATCTGTAATATGTTATGGAGATAATATCCTTTATGTTATTATGTTATCTCTGAGTGCTCTGCTGGCTATTTCAAGCACATTCCTGCCTTCTGTTACAGTTATTAACTATAATTATATACATACATATGTGTGTATATATATGTGTCTGTATCTATCTATCTATCTATCTATCTATCTATCTATCTATCTATCTATC
>LOJH01002876.1:0-23361 GCA_001685095.1 Ellobius talpinus
TTCTTTCTTTCTTTCTTTCTTTCTTTCTTTCTTTCTTTCTTTCTTTCCCTTTCTCTCTTCCCTCCATCCTTCCTTTCTACAAATGCTAAAAAATGAATGATTAATCTGTGTACAAAAAAAATCAAAATTATTTAACTTCTTTCTAAGGAACAGTTAGGCATTAAGTTTTAAAACAAAATCTTTGTCCAATATTTATTCACAATAAAAGTTTTCAGTATCTTTGAATTAATCTACTAAATGTAGTCATAAACATCCATGAAATAAAACTCACAAATAATCTTTCACTCAATATTCATGAGGATGACAAATTTATAGTCATACAAAGGTAATAATGAATAAATGAAAACCTGTGGGAATTATTGTCATGTTCCTCTCTATTCTTGGTATGTGCAACATTCTGATGAAGTCATCATGTGTTTTTATTAATATACTGCTGTCGCTTTTACATTGGTGTTGGCATCATTTATGTCGAGTTACCTATCTGTAATATCATGGTAAAGTTGCTGTGTATTTGTCACATTGAAGCTAGGTAGAGGATGTGACTCCGTCAGACCTTGCCCTTCACAGCTCAGGAAGTTGTAACACAGAGCATCCAACACTCTGAATTTGTTGACCCTGGAGCTGTTGGCTAATTATTTCTGGAGAGCAACCACAGTTGCTCTTGATTGATTTTCAGTACCTGGACCTGATTGTGAAGCAAAATGAAAGAGCAATCCTTTAGTTCTTTCCAGATCATTCTGTTGGATGCAAGGAATGGTGAGTAGAGCTGTCTGGAAGACACGGAATGGAAATACAGTCCCAACATGAGGGCCTCCTCATTAATTTCCAGTTCTGCCATCGAGACCATCCTACTGGGGCTGGACACTACCCTTAGTCCCTTTAGTCCCCTGACTTGCAATGGAAAACTTTCCACAAGCACCTAAAATGACGTTAGAAAGTAATTCTGTTATCTTCCTTGTTCATAAATATTACTATAGTTCTGTAAAATATGATAAGCTTTATCAGTTTCAGATTCTTTGACACACTCTCTGGTTGAGAAAGGACATCAAGGATACCCTGTTTGCACATTAATCAATTAAGAGCCTGCACAGAGGGGAACAGGTCCATCTTTAGATGCACTGTTCAGACTCATATACTCCTTTCTCCTGAGCTCCCAGCAATTGGTCTCTCACAAAGTGACACTTGGCTCATCTTTGACATACCTTCTAGAGGAGAGCCCCAAACAGACTTGCAAGAATTCTTGTTAAGATGCTGCCTGTCTACCTTCCAGGCCCTCTTTTGAGGGAAGGATGCAGGAAGGTCAGGTTATGGGGTGGGAGAGGGGATCTAAGAGGAGGGTTCTTCTGTGCTGTGTTCTTGAGTGAGCACCTGAGTGGAGGAATCGGGTGCCCATCAGGTGGAAGTAAATTTTCATTGGGTGTTCCCACCTGGGCTCTGCTGTTGGGGGTGGAGAGGACAAACACATTCCCACCCCGTGTGGTTCTCGGACCTCATGTGTAAGATTAGCTGTCTCCCAGGCTGGGGAATGTGTGTTACTGAAATCTCAGTAACGAGGATGTGGGAATTGACAGAGGAAGAGCAGGGAGAAATACCTGAACCACTGCATTGTCACATGTGCTGAGATGTTTCTGTTCCTGGGTCCTGCTAGGGGCCCTCACATTTCCATGAGGGTAATGGGGGGCAAAGGAGGGGTCTCCTTGTCGTCAGAGGAAGCCACCAACTCCAAGTTATTGCCCAGCTATAGATGACAGCTGTGATGAATCATGCAGCCACTAGGAGCACATGCACACGCTACATGCTCTTACAATACAACCCAGGGCCCATGCATGAGTACACATGATGCATGCATGCCCTGGGACTACCTGAAATCCATTTGTGCAGTTGGTTGCCTGGCCCAGGGCAGATATTTTCTCACTTTATTCTTACAACAATCCCAGCGGTAAACACCAGGATGCTACCACGAAGGACAATGAAGTCTAGTGATTTGCTAGAGGTAGGATTGGGGAGAGAATCCAGGTTAGTCTGAGACAATGCCCCAGTCCCCAGATCTACAGTTAGCAACAAAACTTAACCAGAAGACTTCTTGCACTTATTTAAGACTTGGTCCTCGGAACTATGACCCTACTGGAATTATGTGGGCATCTTCAGTCCTACTTTGTAATGCCATGAACCTAGCTCTACTATGTAGCTGAGAAGATCAAGCTTTGGAGAAGATATGTCTGCTTCCTTCCGTGTGTTACCCCAATCCAGGGGCATCTCCAGAGGACATGGTTTTGCTGACGATCATACCCTTTGCTTTCTAAACAGCCTGTGTGTCTGGGTCAAGGTTCCTTCTTCAGCAGCACACTCCTTGCCAAACTCAGCATCCTTGGAACTTCTGACACTCTCTGTACTTGCACCTACTTTTCCAGACACCCCAAACACTTATCTTTCCTATTTCTATTTCCAGATTTAAGAATATTTGCAGTGCTCCTTTTCAGAGTGCATACATGATTTATGAAACAGATGCTCTTTGGCTTCTGATAGGCAAATCATTCATTCATGCATGCATGTGTGCGTGCGTGCATCAGTAAAGAGTGAGGAACTCTAGTACATACTAGATACTTCAGACAGAGATCAATTACAACTAAGAAAACTCATGCACTCGAGTTGGGGGAAGGAACATCATTGTTTATCTCCTTTATGTTGTTATCAAAATAGAAATAAAGAGCAACGTCTTTTGAAAACTTCATTTCCATTTTTGGTACCACATCACATAACCAAGCCTTTTAAGCTCTTTTTACCCCAAGGGACAAAACTTCAGATATCTCTGAGGAGCCCTGGTTACTGGGGGACATAGCTATGACTGCCCAATGTTCACTTTCTAGCATGGCACCCAAACTCAATTGGGAGTTGAGTTTGCTTGTGGCCATCGTGTGAGGCTATGTTCCTACCTTTCTTGAGAGCATACCCTAAACTGAGAGACAAGGGCTCCCTAAATAATTTGTTTGAGGATGGAATCCGTACGAAGAGCGCTAATTCCTCTGGGTAACTTTAGCATAACATGGACTAATATAGGTGTGGTCATTGAATGGGAAATGCCACTCATATGCTTGTGCCTTTAAATATTTATTTGCTAGTTGGTGATAGTTTGCTACAGAGATGGGACTTTGGGGAAGGACATAGGTCACTGGAATGGGCTTTGAGAATGCATAGCCTCATCCAGCTTCCTCACACTCTCTGTTTCCTGCGTGTGGTTGAGATGTGATCACTCAGCTTCCTGCTACCAGGTTGTCCCCATCGTTATGGACATTGAGCCTCTAGAGCACTAAATGAAACTAAACTCATCCTTCAGCTGTTCTTGGTCATGGCATTTTTTACCACAGCGACAGAAAGTATGTACAAATAAAATTTTCAATAGGATGTTAATGTTATTATCAAGTTAGAGACCAAACAGACCTTTTAGAATGTCAAAAAAAGCTGTAAAACAAACAAAGGAATCAGAGTTATCACAAATGCTTGTAACGTTCACCAGTAAAAAATCCAATAGCTACAGTGTTTTCCTAAATCTGGTGATTATGTCTAAAGAATGCTTCTTGCGTGCTACAGCTGTCTTATGTACTTAAACGATGGATTAAGAGAGTGTTAGAGCTAAGCAGCGGAAGCTTCCCAACTTCCTAAAACTCACTTTCAAAACCTCATTTGGTTCCTTATTTTGTGATGGAAATAAGATGGCATGTTATCAGTCATAAGGGCCAAATATTACCCCAACAAAAAAGACAACAGTGGCTTCTTTTACAATGACACAGCCAGGTAACACATAGGCATATTTTCTGTCTCTGAAAAGTTCTTGCCATGAAAGCATCATTAAATCAGCTAACATGCGATTTAAAAGGCTTCCATCCTCTTCCTTTCTCAAGGACCTCTCCACTTCTAAAAATGTGCAAACAACCTGATCTCGAGAAGACACTTTGCTTAACATAAAAGTTAATCTACTTCGTCAAATTCACATCAAGGAAAACACAAGAGGACTTTATGGCATTCCATTGCCAAGGACACGAGGCAGGGGATCCAGGTCAGCGGAGTGAAACCTACCTGCCTGAGGGACAGACTCAGTCTCTTTCCCTCTCCTCAGCTGAGCCCGTGACACCGCCTCAGGATGCACATTTGGCTCTCTAAGGAGGCACATGTTCCCATGCACATCTCATCAGTTATATTTATGAATGAAATAAAATGACAGAGCTTCACGAGATGAAAGAAAGCATTAAAAGAAATCAATACAATAAATCTTAGGACATTTCAATATTTTCACATTGTAAGCGTTCTTGACATCAGTTCTTTGCAGAATATTCACTGTTCTGCTTCACATGGGGCATCCTTGTGAGAGCAAAGCAGACACCCTATTCTCAAAAAGCTTATCATGGTAACTCAGAAGAAAAGAGAACAGCGCCAAGAAGGTTTTGGACACCTTTTGAAATTAAGAAATGTAAAAAAGATAATATTAACTTCTATTTTAAAATCATGGTTGTATCTGCTGTTTGCCTATTTCAAAATGTTAAAATAACTTATTGTTTGAAATCCATTACACTCTAGAAAAATTGTTTCTCTAACAAACTTGACTTTTGGAATATTTAAAAAATGACATTTATTCATTGTATGCCTGTTTGTGGTATATGCCTGTGCCTGTGTATGTTATGTGGTATGTATATCTGCATGTGTGTATGTGTATAGGTACAAGTGCTTTGTCCTTCTTGTGGAGTTCAGAGAATAGTTTCCATGAACTTGTCTCTTTGCACAGTGTGGGCTAACTGAGCCATTTCTTTGACTTTTTGTTTGTCGATGTTTCAAGTTGATTTTGACTCAGTGTGCTAGTTAATTTGATGTGGCAGAAATACAGCAATTGTCTGATCATTCTATAGGCCTTACCTGAAAACCAATATAGTGCACATTGTGTTAAGTGAAGAAACCTGTAAAGGGATTAAATGCAGGAAATTAATTTTCACCTTAGATTTTTATTAATTTTCCAAGTTGAGCTTATCTGGAGCAATCAATGTTGTTGACTTAAAGAATTTTTTCTCTTTGTTCTATATTGTATTGTTTCTTATAAATGTTTTCTTGCATGATCCATCCTTTCCATTGAAACTTATGAGATAATTGACAAGCATGTTTAATGACCTGTACCAGTTCTTGAATTCCTTTAGCAGAGATCAGCGCCTTACTCACACTAAGAGACCGTGTGCCAAGTCTACAGCATGAGGGGTGCTGTAATTGGTATCTATTCTCTATTCAAATAGATAAATTATTAATACTGAGCCTACTGTATTAAACAAGCATCACATCCGCACCATGGAGCTTCTGATTTGTAAGGTATTGGGGATGTAACTATATTAAATAACAATGTGGCTCCGTGAGGGGGAAAATATTCTTTGGAAGGGGGATCTTAATCAGTTTCCTGCTGAGCAAAAGAAAATTGTAAACTATGCATTAAAAGAAGATTTACAGAAAGTTGTTTTGGCTGGATCCACTGCATCCTAATTGACTGCTTCTTTTCCTCAGCTGATAATATAGGTAATCCTCCCAGCACATTTGTGAGCAAAGTTGGGTGTGGATTTGCACTTGTAGAGCTACATTACAATGGGTAGACTTAAGGTATTATCAAATGAGTTTTTGGATTTGTTACAAAGCTACAGAGCCCCTCACATCCAGACAGAAAGGTTTCTTCACATATGGCAACCACCTTATTATAAAACAAAACAGTGTTAAGTCAAAGTACCTGATTACGATTCGTGACTGCCATGCAGCTCCGATAGCCAGGCTTATATTTAATACCTAGGAAACAGTATCATTTATTTTTCTGTCTTCTTTTATCCCTACGTTATTGGGTTTGTGGGCTCTGAAACCTTAAGCAAAAGGATAAAATACAAATTATAGAAAACATCGGAGTATGGAGAAATCAAATTACATTCTCCTCAATCCTCTAAGGATGCTTCCTATTCCTCTTGTGCAGTCCGGGTGAGTCCCAGTCTAGGAAGCAACCTGGGGCATAATTAATAGTCTTTGGGGTACAAGGAGAGAATCCACATCTTACAAGGAATGGTTGATTATACTATTGGGTTAATTTTCAGGTTTGAAATGACAACCATCCATGTTATTTTTAATTAAACCTATTTAGAGTATTCAAGTAAAATTTTATAATATATCAGCAGTGGGCTGTTGGCATAGTTCGGTTTTATCTTAAAAGAGTAGGTGTCATTTTTAGCCGCCCCTACGAATTTCAAATTCATTTTAACATTGTGGAAGTTTAGAAGTTATTCAGGATCTGAACATGGAAAGGAATATTTTTCACCAGCAATGGAGAAGAAAGAATACTGCTTTGGTAAACCAAAGTTCTAATAAGTAATATCTTGTAGAAAATGAACTGGATGACAAAAGCTATTCTTGGGCAGATATATTTAGTTAGCCGCAATAACTAGTTGGTTTATAACCAATCAAGCCTACGGTCGCATGGACTTGTCTCAGGCTTTGACTCTCATACATTGCTCTCTTATTAACAAGGCTTTAATTCCACTAGTGACAGCCCAGAGCCCTGGACTCTAATGAACTGTCGGTTCTGTGGAGGGAACCGGTGTTAACGCAGGATGTTAGTTACAATAATGATAATCTTTAGTATTTTTAGCTTGTCAGAACTTGCAAGCTAGCAGCAACCAGTCTTTTACTAAAACTCTACCTCATCAAACTAACTTAATTAGCAATTCAGCTCCTTATTTTTGTTTTGGAGTCCCCTCTGGCTACTAATTAAAGCTTAATCGAAACCGCTGAACTGAGGTTGTAAAGAATTCATTAATATTAAAATTAGCCCCAACAATTTTTTGGGGGCTGGTGCAATTTGTATTTGTTACTGTCAGGGGTTTGAAACTCAGTTGAATTGTTGGGGGAAAAATACTAGAAATTCTCAGTCTGCCATACATATGAGCAGAGCGCTCATGATAAATGTCAAGAGCTACACAGATAGATTGCTTCTGACCACGCAAACTCCGTGCACTTGGGCCATTTAAACATATATGTAGCCCAAATATAAATTAGGATTTCTTTTCTTCATCCCTTCGCATTGTTTTATCCTTCTAAGTGGTTTCATATTTTGGATAAAAAAAAAGAGGGGAGAAAGGGCTCTGGAAAAAATTTCAAGGATTGATTTTTATGTATTATCTTGACAAGATTAATATGCTTGAAAAACGAACAGATTTAGCTGTTCACTTTGATTTTTCCATTTTTTGCAACATCAAAGATCATTCTAGCAGTCGTACTGGTCATTCTGAAAAGTAAAATCAAATGAGTCCCAAAACCCAGGTCCAGGACACACTTTAAAAAAAAAGTGAAATCTGATCTTTTATCAGAAATAGTTGAAAAGGAAATGTAATACATTTTTCCTCTAATAAAATGATCATGTTCGTATGTGCTTTTGGGTTTTCTCCTAGTATTATTCTCTTGCTGCCTTAAGTAGCAAGTTAAAGACTATTAGATATTTTGAAGCTCCCATTAAATCATCATTTATTCAGTATTTGGGTTTTTGTAAATATGCTCAATTTCAAAGAGATCACATTTTGTTTTGCAGCAGGCGACATGAAAGCACAAAGTGGAAATACTTCTTGGCTTGGTGAACGAGATGATTTTCATAAATCAAATCCCCTTTTCATTTAAATTTTTGATATTTAAATAATTTTGTAAAAACATGTATATTTATTTTACCCTTTAGGAGAATTCCAAGTATGTAGGAAACAAACTTGTTGGCACTAAAATATGCAATTGATATGATTAGCATATCTTATTAAACCTGAAAATTAAAATGCATTTACAAAATGCAAAACTTTATCAAAATATACAAGAAAATTATTCTTGCATCCAGGTTTCATTTTGATAACATTTGTGACAAAATAATCATGCAAACATTTAAAAAATAAATATATATCCACGTTTAAGCCCATGCATTAAATCAACAATGGCATATAAAACACACAATTTTAAATCTTAGTGACAATTTCTGTGAAGTTATTTAAATGCATTTTGACTTCTGACAGGAGGATATAATTTATAAAACAGAACATGCCTATCAGTGGCTCCCAAATTAGCATAATGAGGATATTTTCATTTCTGCAAGCGCAGACTTTGACGTCCCAATATGGAGCTCCGAGAAGAAGCCGATAATAATAATTTTAAGGTCAATAGACGTCAGCACAAAATTATGAATAAGCTACTTGTAAACTTTATCTGATCTGCGTAAGTAAGACAACATTCACTTTCAAAGGAATTCTTGTTCAGACATTATTATTTTTTCCCCCTGAATTCAGAGGAATAGATGTCAGCTCGTAGATGCAGTCATCGGTTCGTCTTCCCTCATGGAGGCGTTTGCAGTTATGATGGCCCAACGACTCATACTGACAATAAGGGGCATGCAGAGTTTTTTTTTTAAATCAGTGTTTTGAGTTAATTTCCCACCACGTTTCATGCAAATCCACTCACTGCAATGACGAATCCAACCTTCTAAATTGTTTTACAAGTTTGAATCCCTGTGAAATGATGCACGTTGTTTCTGAGTGATGGGGAGTATCGTCAGAAATACATCCCAGGGATAAGGGAAAACATTTTCAGATACCAGACTGTATCGGCACTCTTACACTCACGTTTATTTTCTTACTTAGTCATACAATTATAGTTTTAAAAGCTCTTCTGTAAATATTATTAGTTTATAACTTTGAACACAAGGAAATAGTATAACTTCCCAAATGTATCCTTAAAAATAATTACTGATAGTCTTTGAATACGCTAGTGGTTAGCCTTTCTAAGGAAACCGAGACCATGTTAGTATCTGTGTCTGTTACAGTGCAAGGCATCACCATTTTTTACCCAGCCATAGGTGGTGACTGTTCCTTCATACAAGAGTATCTACGAAGGAAAATTTCCCAACACTTCTCCCAAAAGGATGTAGGGACATGAATCATTTGGTGAGAGGAAAATATAAGTTCTGCAACAGGGTTATGGTGGTCTCCTGAGGATATAAATGTGACAGTAAATGATGAGACACAAAGAGGAGCACACACCAGGGCTGTGAGCACTCGGTTCTATACTGTATCAGGTGTGTGTGTGTGTGTGTGTGTGTGTGTATGTGTGTTTGGGGCCTTCTTAATGGATCCACACTCCTCCTATTCGCTTACGATATTTCTAGAACAAATGCTTAAACACGGTGCTACTATTTGGGGGCTTCGATAATGTTTCTATGTGACACAAATGTTCCAGGCAAATATTTTAATACATTAGTCTAATTCTGCTAACACTTCATGCTGTTTGTTCTGCAAGTGTGTAAATCAGAAGTAAGATTATATTTTAATTTTTGTAAATGTAAAATCATATTTAAATATATAATTTAAGTTTAGCATGTATGTTTGTTTTTAAATTAACTCTAGCATGAAGGGTCTTCCCATAATGATTTAAAACATAATACAATGATATTAGGATATATATATATATAAATATACATGTATATATCATTGACATAGATTTCTTTCTATAGTTCTTTTATGTTTAATATAAGAAAATGACCTTTTATTTTTCAAGTATTAGTTACCAAAACAGAATGCCAAATATAACTGATATAAGTCAAATTCCACTAGAACACATTCATTCATAGAATCTATGAATAAATGATTTCAAGAAATTAATAGAAATTATCATTTGTGAAATGATTTTTGAATAAAACAAGATATTTCTCTGTACACTTAACTGTGACTTTATTATCAAATATCGACAAAGAAGAAACATTTGCCGTTTACATTTTAAACAGAACCATTCCCTTTGTATCATAATTTTCACATGTAAGAGCAGAAGTGTGGGCAGCAGTGGTGTGGGGGTAGTCGAATGGAGAACATGTATGACAAAATGACCAGGACTTGCCACAGGGACCACCATGTGTTACTTTGTGACTTACCAAGGACCTTTTAAGTGGAATGGTTCACTGGAACATATTTAACCTTGCCTTGCTTATCTATGCTATAGAACATTTCTCAGTAAGATTCCTGTGTATCTACCCCATAGTGTAACAAAATCAGCAATAGAAAACCATTGAGGAAAGAGGAAATTGGGAGAGTAGTTCCCAGGAGCTGAACAAAGGTGGAAAGGGCCAGATGGTGTGTAAGATATATGATGTTTCCATGTCAGAAAATGAAAGGAGTTTGTGATTGGGGAGCACAGGCAACAGTATAAAAGTTAGGTAGATATAATGCTGGAGATCTGTCCACTTGATGATGAAGAAGTTAAATGTGAGGCTTGAGAAATGGCTCAGTCATTAAGAACACATACTTCTGTTGCAGAAGACCCGAGTTCAGTTTGCAGCATATACTTCAAGTGCCCCTAAATGCCTGAAACTATAGCTGCAAGGTATCCAGCAACTCAGGTCTCCATGTCAATTGTGCATTCCTGCATACAAACACACAGATGCAATACATATGCATAATTAAAAATAAAAAGCAAATATTTTTAAAAGAAGGTAATTTTCCATGCATTTGTCACAATTTAAAAACTAAATTTAAAAACTAAAAGTAATTTCCTGCCACAGCAAATGGAGCACTGTATGTAGCTGGCTTAGATGTATTTCTCAGTGACAACTTCAAAAAGTTGTTCCCTTTTCTTGGTATCCATATTAAGGACACATGCAAGAAAACCCAATGATTTGTTGTCAAAGATCTGAAGAAAATTAAGGTACAGCCAGACTGCTTCACAAGTAGAAGTTACATGTATAATTAAAATGATCAATTTGATAGCCTTTTCTTATTATTATGAACGGATTTTTATATGAGCATCAGAACTTACTTGGATTTTTTGTGGTTGTAATTATAAAGCATATAAAAAATGTCAGATAAAGCTTAGTCTAATGCCTACCCTACACATATTCTTTATTCATAGATACATAATTCTTCAATAATCACTTGCTAGTGTATTGTCTGGGATGTTATAAACAACATTTGTAGATCAGAAATAAGAAAACTCAAAACTATGTTTAAAATTAATTTTCAAAGTGAATTTTTAAAGGTCTGCTGTGTGTGTGTCTACTAGGACTTTAGCATTTATTGAGCCTGCACATTTGAATTTATTGTCTTCATTTTCAAAGTAAAAACAGAATTGAGTAATTTTAACACAGATTGATTTTGATGTGTGACATAAATCTGGATTTCTTAGATGGAAATCTGAAGAAAATTACGAAATAGTTTTACTGAGTCTTCAAAAGCTGGAAATCTTTGTAATGTTATCTTCTTAATATCATTAGCTCATTTGGATTTGAGAAGGTAGGTATTTCAAGCCTAGTTGAACACAAAGTGTATAGGACTGTACAGATTATGGCAGACTGAAGAGTTACAGGGGCAATGTATATAATCTTGAAATTGATTAACAGTGTGTGTTATCTCTCTCTAATTACATGCAATCATGGTTAAAATTCTTGATAGCTTAAATAATTTAACGAAAGGTTAAAGGCCTATTTTAAGTATGTAAAAAGTATCATATGACCTCACATCTTTTCCCACTGGGGGTTGTTTCCATTGTACAGAGGCCTAGGATGCAGAATTTTGTGAAAATGGAGACTGCTCTTTCATTCCCGGATACCCAGACCTGAATAATCACACAGAAACTTTATTAATTACAACACTGTTTGACCTTCTCTTTCAGCAGTTACATGGCATCTGCCTCCTTTGGCAGCTACGTGATGTCTCCCTGACTCTGCCTAGTCTCTCTCTCTATATCTCTTCCAGTCTGGCTATATTCTTCCCTGCCCTAGGCCAAAGCAGCTTTATTCATTAGCTAATAAAAAGCAATACATATTCAGAAGGATATCCCATATCAGTTTTGTTCATAAACATGTCCATTGCCCAATGCCTTTGTCCATTTGAATTTATAAATGATGTTTACCCATGACTTGTGTTTATTCACCTGACTGGCTCTGAGCTCATTCACCAATGATTGCTAATTATTCTCAGCATTTCTCAGATCTTCACTCCGTGGAGATCATGTGCTAGGGACCCCTCCAATCACATCCACTGATTTAGGTTTTTCTTTTAAACCTAGTGGATTCCTTTTCTTTAGGCTTAGCTATAACATTCTTTTAGAATAAATAATAAAAGCTAAGAAATGAAACACTTGTACAGCTTAAAGCTAAGGATAGAAGACACTGGCCATTTTAATCCCTACAATACTGATGGCAGGATCTCAAAGAATTATGAGTCCAAAATATACTTAGAAATATCTAATTATTCAGAAAAATACAGTTGGAAGCAGATCACCTTGCTCTGAAACTTGCACAGTAGTACACCTGAACAATTCAGACAACACAGTTTGCTAATACTGAAACAGCCTCACTGGGAAAGTTCTTCCTAGGAATGCACGTTTAGGTTACTTTTAACCCAGACAATTGTGGAGCTAACTCATTCATGGTGTTTCTCAGAGGATGCATTCAGGAAAGAAGTTACTATCACACTGTGGACTTTTACACATCAAATGGGAACAAACTCAATAAAACGAAGGTATAGATGAAAAGAAAGAGGTTGAGCCTTTTGCCTTAAGAAGCATCCTCGTTTCTAAGTGTCTATCACATAGGGATTAGTGGCTAGTGACGCCCTGAGAAGCATGTCACACAGCAGCAGGCGGAGAACCAATTTATAGTCGAGGAACTCCCAAGTTCCACTGGTCTGATATTCAAGTTTTATTACCCCTCAGAATGCATGGTCCACCAGTCAGTTATTTTTATTTAACTTTATAAATTTAGAGTTACTAATTGTCACAATGTAGCGAATAGGTAAACTTCTCAAGAGGAAAAAGAAAAAGCAGGGACTGGGAACTTAATAGCCTTTTACAACACAATCAATTGTGTGTCAATAACATCAACATCGCATTGCTTATCAAAATGCTGCCCACTAGCTAAAGCTGTGGAATCAGAAGCTTGTGCAGAAGAGGCAAAGAAAGGCCAGAAGTCAAACGTGAGGGTGAGAAAAGCGGAGCAGAATGCTGAACTTTGCGTCGGCCTCTGAATAGTCATGGCACACATGGGCAGCGCATGTGCCGGTGAACACACCTGGGCTGGAGCACAGGCTGCCTGGATTCCGCCGGCTCCATAATTACAAACACACCGGCGGGAGAGATGACACAGGCCAGTCAGCGGGGCAGCGGGGTGAGAGGGAAAGTGCTAAATTCTCCAAGTTTCCCAGAGCACAGTAATATCTACCCCTTCCCCAGCACCTTTCATCTGAGACTGAACCAGAATGAGACCTGTCATCGAGGAGAGCAGGCGCCTGCCAGCCTCATGCTCCCTGGCTGCTCTGATGTCTGCCTGCTCGCTCGCTCTCACCTCCTCAGCCAGTCTTCCATTCTGTGGCGAGGGTGCAGAGGAATCAAATCGCTGGATGTTGAATTTATACAAAAGCGGTATTTCCCTGGGACTCCAGTTGTTTTTTTCCCCCAGTACTTTAAAGCATTCCAGCCATCACCTTGGCGGTTCTGTCAATGTCAGGGTTATCATGCCCCATCTCTACGGAACTTCATTATGTTTTAGTTTGGAACTAAGTCCATGGGGATGCTTTTTCTATCCCAGTCCCCATGCCTTGATGCGTTTCAGTCCTTTTTGTGCTGATGTTGCTTCCTCTGATTTGGATCTCAAGGGCTTCCAACTTCTATTTGGCTCCACATAGTCTAAGAGTTAGTTCTGTTTCAGAACTGAAGTGATGGGCTGTTCAGTCTCTTAAAAGAGAGACAAAGGAATGTCTCACTCTATGTTACACAGAACTAAGTGTAATTTTCACAAAAAGGACATAGGCATAAGATTGCATTTAAAAACTAAAGATACAAATAGATGAGATTGTGTTTCGCTGTCAATCTCTGAAGCACCTATGATCAATATACCAATTATTAATATTTTTTTCTGTTTCAGATAGGATATGAGCTGCAGAAACCAACTCAGAGGGTCTTATAAAGGAACTGATACATGATGACCCAGTCTGGGTTGAGAGCCCTGAGTCGCCCAGGAAGCTCATTCTTCTGGAGGCCTAGTGTTCTTCCCTGGATAGCTCAGGCTAACTTAATGAATGGCCTTTTTCCTGGAAGCATCTTGAGTCATTGTGAAAAGACAGGGCCATTGGCAAGGTACCAAAATTAGATGACAGACAAGGCATCGATCGTTATATAAACACTTCCCAGAGCCCTCTTCCCCATCCTTCAGAGAAAGAAAAGATTTCTTTCATCCCATTGCTCCTCTCCTCTAGAGTTGAGACATGGGCACCCTTTTCAGTGACTGAAAATGATTTAACAACTATTATTGTGTATGTGTGTCTACAGGTGTGTATGGACACGCACGTGTGTGGGCGCTTGCACCAGAGCACATGTGAAAGTCACAGGACAATTTGAGGAGTCAGTTGTTTCTCCTTCTTGTTGAGCCTGAGTCTCTCTTGTTGCTTCTTCTCTGCTCTAGCCTCGGGGTAGCTGGTCTAGCAGATTTCTTGGGATTTTGTTGTCTTTCACTCTCTTCTTGCCATAGGAGCATTGGGATTTCACACACTTCCCACTACACATGATCTTTTTCACTTGGATCCTGGAGAACAAGCAGTAAGTGCTATTACAGACCTAGCCAGCCCATCTGGTCTGAAAGTTAAAGTGGCCTTTAACCTCTGACTTTTAGCCTCTTTAATATGTCATTAAAATGGAAGCAGGAGCTAAGAATGGTAGAGATAAACCAGGTAGGCATTTCTAGTCGAGGTTTGCAGATGGATATATAAATAGGGACACGTGGAAACTTGTGTACCTAGTTGAAAATGGGGTAAAGAACACATTCTTTTCTAAGGATGTTGCTACAACCATTTATTTCTTTTCAGTTTGTGTGTCTTAGTTAGGGCTTTATTGCTGTGCAGAAACACCATGACCATGGTAACTTGCATAAAGGAAAATACCTAATTGGGGCTGGCTTACAGTTCAGAGGTTCAGTCCATTATCATCATGGTGGGGAGCATGGCAGCATGCAGGCAGACATGGTACTGGAGGAGTAGCTGAGAGTTCTACATTCAGAACGGCAGGCTGCAGGAAGGGAATGCCACATCAGACCTAGCTTGAGCATCTGAGATCTCAGAACTCACCCCAAAGTGATAGACTTCCTTCAGTAAGGCCACACCTACTCCAATAAGGCCACACCTCCTCATAGTACCTCTGCCTATGGCTCAAGCATTCAAACATATGAGCCGATGGGGGCCATTCCTACTCAAACCACTACATGTGCATGAGTGTTAGTTTGGATGGATGTGTAAGCACCTCTTCCATGCCTAGTGTCTCAAAAGGCCAGAAGAAGCAATCTCATCCCTTGGAAACAGAGTTGCAGACAGGTATGAGCCATCATATGTATCTTGGAAACCAAATCAGGGCCCTCTGAAAGAACAGAGATTTCCCTTCATGGCTGGAGCATCTCCCAAGGTCAGAAAGTATTAATATTAATCAAAATAGCAAGGACAAAAATGAAATTGAACTGGAAATGAAATGTGAGTTTGTGTTTATTTATTTACTGTGGTCCTGGAGCTAGAAGCCTGGTATTGAAAGTTCTAGGCATGCACCCTACCACTGAATTACAGTCCCCGTCTAGGTGAGTTACACTGTAATGGAGAATGCTGAGGCCATACATGCATGTGTGTGCACATATGCTTATGACAGTTAATAAACGGGCTCATTTCTCTGTAAGATTCACTAGAGAAACTTTAAATAACTGATTTGATTAGAATACGCATTCCCCAATAAAATTACGCATACTAAATCACACGTTATCTGAATGAAGGTTTGCCTCATACTCAGGAAAATTGGTAAGCTGTTTGACGCAAAAGAGAGACAGTTACGACGTTGACCAATGCTTCCCTTTTTCCCATCATCTTTAGGGTTAAAGGTAAGTGCATTCTCAGAGAAAAGAATTGGCAGGCAGTGGGCAGGAAGTGAAGATGTAGTGTGTCCCCTAGGAAAGCTAGCAACCACAACCCAGGGTCACTGGTCACAGATCACAGGTCAATGAGACCTCTGGTATCTCAGCATGGTGTGAGTGAGCACAGGCCAGGAGGCCTACCTGTGTGATACTTGGCTGTGCCGATGTGAGCCTGCCACCGGCCCAGTTCATATTCAAGTTTACATCTGAGAACTTCTTTAGAAGCTTAGACATCAGGTTCTAAGACAATAGACATTTCAGCTTCTGGCTGGGTTTTCTGGTCCTTTAGAGTTGACTTTCTCTTGGCTACTGTCCGATGATTACAGGCTCAGTTAGTCCTTAGAGTGGCCACATGGCCAGACTACTCACAAAGCCTATATGTTCATATTGCACTTCCTAAATCTGTTTCTCATTTTATTTATTTATTTATTTTCACCTCATTTGCTGAGAATGCATCAGTCTCTTTGACCCACTTAACAGTTCTCTGCCTCAGAATCATCTCCTGTCTCCTGGAAGTCTATATTTATGAGGCATGAATTTTAGATCACAAATCCGGCATTGGGCCTTCCCAAACCCATTTACAGACTAGGAACAACTGTGGAGAACGGTGAACCGGGATCTGCATGCCAGCGACCTTGGCCCCACGCTAAAACCAAAAGCGGAGGCTCCCGCAAGGCAGCAAGATTTGCCAGAAAGCCTCGTGTGGGGTCCCATTAGTGGGTGTTACAGACAGTAATGGTCCGTGAGTCGCCCCGGGCTCACCTACATATTTCCTGCAGGCCCTTTGGTAGCATGCTTCTGCCTCTGGGCTTCCTTCCTCATCTCTATCCCTGAAGTTCCAACCCAAACAATAGCCCCAGATTTTCTCCACTTGCCATCCCCACCCATGGCTGCCTCCTCCCAGCACAAGCAGGTTGCAACTGCCCCTTCTGGGAGGCAAGCCGAACCAAATGGGGTTTCTCTCTTGATTTCCTTGGGTTTTAATTTGAAGAAAAAGAGAACTGCAGGGGATCGAGTCAGCCTTCCAGGGCTCCATCAGCAGCCTTCGCCTCCCGCAGCTGTTCTGATTAATGGCTGCACCTCCTGCCGAGCCCCTGTAATAGGTGTCAGTAAGGTGTTTACTCAAAGTTTTACACCCACTTGTCATGAAGGTCAAAACAATAGGGCGTCTCCCGTGCAGGTTAAATATCTTTCCAGGACTTCCAGTTTTCTGGCTGCTTGCTAAATTCTGTAGGTTCCCGTAGTCCCTGAGGCTGATTCTTAGGGTCCTTGGGGGGGGGGGAAGACTTCTGCCTGCCTAGGTTTCATAGCATCTGCTAGGCTCCTGGCCTTAGGAAAAGAAGAGGACCAGTGAACCGCGAGGAAGGCAGATCTGGAGCTTTGGAGTAAGTGATGTGGTCTTCAAAGGTCTGAGTGGGTTGAATGCCACATCCAAAAGAAGGGACCAGAAGGAAGAGGTAAAGGATAAGGGAGAATGGGTTGGCTATCCAGCCAGCATGTAAAACCTGAATGAAAGCATCGCAATGGATTTCATCATTCTACATTGTTGTATACACGTACAAAAGCATCCCTTCCCCAAGAAAGAACATCATACCACATAGAAGTGACTTATTCCTTTAACTTAGTGCCTCTTTTGCTATTTTCGGTAACAACCACCCTTTGGGTTTTCCCTCACTTTTTCCATCTTTCCCCAGTGTTCTCCCTTCCTTTACCTCCCGCACTGACTCCAAAATAGAGAGAAGTAAAAGAACCGCCACAACTTGGAAATATTCGCTTCCATCTGCTTCCCATGGTGTTGGGGAGGGGAGTTTTGACCCTGTTTCTGATGATTTCCGCAATGTTCTCAAAATGCTGCCGTTTGTTTAGTGCAAACCATGCCTGGGGTGGTCTCCATCCTTGCATATATGTGAGATTTTATTTTGTTTTGTTTTGTTTTTCAGATGTGGCAGCAACAGAAAACTACTAGGGTCCCCGAAGTTTCCTCCTGGGGATGGAGATTTTAACAGCATCAATTGAGCCAAATTTATTCCTTTCAAAACCTCACATGTTCATAGGCTTGTTTTAAAGTTTAATGAATGGTTGATTGTCTTTGCAGATGGCCTCGTTGCCCATCCACGAGTGTCTATTTCCACTTCTCCTGATCTGGAGACTCATGTGGCATACTTACAAACCATTCAGTCCACTGAATTTGTATATGGATGCATGGCACAAAGCACCCATTCAGGAGAAAATTATTTCTACACAATTTTATTGAAACCCAATAATTTGCTAAAAATCCTTAAACTTAAGAAAGATGCTGCAGAATAAAATAGGAGTAAAGTCTTTATTATTATTATTATTACTACTACTACTACTAATAATAATAATAATAATAATTATGAGATAGTCAGACATGAACACATGAACAGGCAGAGTTGAGAACAGAGGGCAAAGAAGCAGGAAAGAAAGGGTGTCTCTGTCCTGTACCTGAATCTGTTGCATGGTCCGTGCTCCAGTATCTCATGGTGTAGAGGTGGGAGCTGGCAGCTAAAGTAGCAAGATTAGTGGGGAACTGAGTCTCGGTGTGTCATCTGGGAACTGCTGTGTCACCTCAGTGCTGGGGCTACATCTAAAGTCAACTCGTGAGATGGTGCTGTAGAGAATCTCCTGAACTGAGGTTCACACTCCAGGCACAAAGTCCAAGCAGTGAGCAAAGGTGTTTTGGGGCACCCAGTTCTTCGTGGAAGTTAGGAGCTACTCTGAGCTCAGCGCGTAAGGGGCAGTGGGTGGGTGAGGAACGGAGAAAGGCACCAGTGCCTGTGAGACACGTGCTGTGGAGGACGATTCCATGGGATCCTGTTGAGAAACTTGAATATAAATGAACAGTGGTTGGGCCATCTCTAAAAACAGAACTCTGACTCACCATTCGAAGCAGGTCATCGAATAACCAGCCTAGGAAGCCAGCCAGCTATCTGTCAGTCAGACATGTAGACACTTAATCCACTATCTCTAGCAACAACCCTCCAAACCAAACAATACCCTTAGTTGCAATCAGCCTCAAATGACTAGGATGTTGTGAATAATTGTTGACTTTTTAATCTCCTGCTGGCTCTTCCCAGCCAACTTCCAATTTAGGAGCAATGAGAAAAAGTCAAAAAATGGATCCCACTCTGCAATGCCGATGTGAGAAGACCACAAAACCAGTCACCTAGGGGATCTTGTTTCTGGGGATCTTGTTTCTGGGGAGGCACTCGCAAACATGTCAATCCTGAAGTACTCTGTGCTGGCCATACCAAGACTCTTGGTCTCCTTGGCCTGTCTCCATTCTGCCAAATACAAATGGTAGTGGGCAACCCTCTGTGACAAGCTCTGATAAAAAGCCCTTTCCTGCCCTCTTCCACTTGGTTCTTGTAGATGCTCACGCTGTAAATTGTATCAACTCAGGGGCTGGAAGGCTGGGTCAAGAGGAGGATGCGGTAAAGTAGGAGGTGCTGAGGTAAAGCCCAGAGGGAGATGAAGTCACATTGCTTGATGGAGGGCAAACTAGAATGAACAGAGTTTTTGGGGAAACTGAGTCTTAGATAAGAGACCAGTGGGATTTCATGAGATACAAAATGTAAGGCTCTTTGATTTTGAGACTGTTATTTCAAGGCTTTAAATTAAGCACAGGGCCTAAAAGGCCATACTTTATCTCACAAAACGGGCCAAAAAGTCTATTACATGAAGATTATCTTTGCAGTGGAGAAACTGATGCTGGGGTAAATGAAGGCAGAAGCCCAGGTCACAGAGTGGGGTGTGTGAGAATTTAAAGCTAAGCCATGCTGATCCCAGCCTTGCATTTAGTCACTCCAATGTCACTGTTGTTACATTGCTTCTGGGGCATGGGTGTCAGGAAAACGGAAGTGAGAAAAGAAGCTTCGGAATTAAACATCCAGCCCTGAGAATCTCGTTTGCATTCTTTTTGTTTGTTCTGTTTTATTGTCTTTATTTTTCAAGAAAGGGTTTTCCTGTGTAGCCTTGGCTGTCCTGGAGCTTGTTCTGTAGACCAGGCTGGCCTCAAACTCAGAGATCTGGCTCCTTCTGCCACTCAAGTGCTGGGATTAAAGGCTTGTGCCACCACCTCCCAGCTATTTTCTGCATTCTTCATGTTAACCAACACTACCCTCAGCCACAGTCAGTGTCTCTACTTGCAGGGGTAGATGCCATCTCAGGGCTAATGGGTTTGTGTTAGAATGGGTTGGATAGTGACTTTCTATTGAGCACAGTTCCTTACTATTTACAGGGAAAGGATTTCAGGAGCTACAAGGATAGCCGGATTCACAAATGTTCAGCTGACTTAGATAAAATGGGTAGTACTGGAGTGTAACCTATGGATGCCCACCTACATGCTTCAGATCACCTCCAGAGTACTTAGAATGTTCCAAGCACACCAACTGGTAGGGGAAAAGTGGCGATGCTTATTGTTTAAGGAATACTGACAAAGGCAGCTGTAATATGTGTTGAGTACAGGGACAACTAACTTTCTGGATTTTTGAATTTGCCATGAAATGAATCTACATCACAGAGCTCACATACAAAGAGCAGAAATCAGCGCTGCATTTGTCCTAAACATGTTGTCAGCACTTCCCACTGGCCCTCCTAGCTTAGGCAACTTAGATGTTCCATCGCTCTGCTCCTGTGTTTTCTTAAGGCTAAGACTAGAATAGTATGCTTGCCGGTCTCTCTGATGAGCTATGGAATTCAAGTGACTCCATGCACATAAAAGGACTGTGAATCTCACACTGCAATATCAATGTGCAAAATCCATACAATGCATTCTTTACTTGGTTTTGCATAAATGTTTTAAAGGCTGACAATTTTAGGAGCGTGTTTCTAGGTACCTACATCTCAGTCATTAGACATATGTGTCCCCCAAAGAGCCATTCCGTACTCCTTTCTGGTTCACCAAATGCAATGTGGGAACTGTTGAGAGAAACATGGAGAGGCTTGGCCTGCCTCATACAGTGCTCTCAGATACCTGGTCTTCATGAAGGATAGCTGTTTATCCTGCCTCACAGCCCTCTTCAGCATTTCCTATGATGCAATATATGCAGAATGCTCTTACTGAGTTGAGCAGTTGCACACCAGTGCAAACTGCTACAGTATTGGATTGCAACGCTGATGCTTAACAACCACTTACGATTATTGTGATGACCATCATAATTGAAGAGCATAATGCATTTCAGGAATTAAAGGTACACATAAGCTATCTTGGTCCACCTCACTCATTCCCAGGCTGTTTCACTTCAGTAAGTACACTCCCTTTCCTTTGGAGCTCTATATTGATATAATTAACCTTCCCTATATTACATATTTTGCGCTTAATGCTGGATATACAACTCAGAAGTATTTCATTGCATTTTCTTTCCCATTTTAATAGGCCCTATTTTATTTCTAAATTAAATAGTGTTAGGAACTTGCTACTGGACATATCATAGTTACAATTTTCAAAACCAGATTATGCATGGCGTAGGATCATTCAGTATGCCTTATCTTAGCTATGCCTTCATGACTACAAAGACTAATTTTGAAAAAAAGATTCTCAGTAATTTGAAAGGGATGAGAAACAGTTAAAGAGTAAAAGTATTCTTTGGTTTATTCATAAAATAAACCAATTCTATATTAAATAAGGGGCATTTAAATTTGTTTTCTCACTTATGGGAGGATTTAACAATATCCTGATAATTTTTCAAAAGTATTTCAAAAATTTTTAAAAAATGCTTGAAAGCTGTATTTACCAATTTCTATAAATATCATGCAGTGAAGTTACAAGAACGATACTTCAGGTGATAGACTGCCTTTATGTTCTGGAAACCTAATCTATTTATTATTCAACCCCAAAGGATTCCTTGGGAACCTCAGTTTGTTTGCCAGGGACCATCAGGCCCCTCAGGCAACAAGTGACAAGCTCAGTGCTTGTCTGCTCCATCCTCTTTCCCCAGCAGTCTATAGAAGTCCCCCAAGGTCCTGGCTCTCAGCCCTCCATACCTTTGAGATTGCACATGTCACTCTTCAGGACCCTGGAGGAGAGACTTCCATTATGCTCCTGGGTTACAGACAAAGATTCAGGCCACGATTCTCACTTACCCTGCTTGACAGAATTACTCACTTTTGGGTCAACTGACAGAGGCAGAGGGTGAAGCTAATAAATAATAGCTGAATTTTATTTGCCTGCACAAATCGGGGATGAGGAGGGCTTGAAAGGAAAGGTCATATTAGCTGCCCTTTCTGATAGTCTCATTTACATAGGAAATCAACTTCCTATCAGTTATGACTGAGTACTTGAGATAATCACCTTAAAGGGTGCACAGGTTGATTTTGGCTGTTAATCTATGAGGTTTGAGCTCCTGTTGGCCTGGCCTAATTGCTTTGGGTATTTAGTGAGGTGGAACTCCTCTGTGGGAAGCAGCTGCAGAGTGAAGCTGCTCACCTCATGGTGACTGGGGAGCAACCACAGAGGGAAGGAAGGGCAAGAGCTGAACATCCCTTAGAAGAGTAGGCTCCTAATGACCTGCTTCCTCCAACTAGGCCCTACTACTTTAAGTTTCTCCCACCTCTCCATAGTGACATCAGCTGAGGACACAGTCTTCAATAAGGGAAGCTTTGAAGACACTGGTTTATTTTTATTTTTTTCCTCATACTGCAGCCCAGGTTCTCCTGGAGCACACTATGTAGCCTAAATTGGCCTGAAACAGTCTATGATCTTTTGGTTTCAGTCCCCTGAGTACTAGGATTAGAGCTGTGAACTCCCACAAGGTATGGGAAATTAAGACACAAACCATAATAACAGGTATACTGCTCTGAATTTAAGTTTATATAATGATTGCATTTTATTTTATTTTATTAGAAAGGCATTCATTACCTGACATGTGAAACTCTAGAAAACCCTGTGAAGGAGTGACTCTAACACTTTAGTTAGTACTTGCTAAATGCAGTACAGTTTTTTATAGTCAAGGAGGCTACGGCTCTGAGAGAAGAGAAAATTGGTTGAAGCTGGGGTCATGACCCACAGACTGTTTAGTAATAAAATCTGTGGCATATTCACCACCAACATGGAAAAGAACTGAGGAGATGACTAAATCAATGAAGGGTCTGCCACACAAATATGAAGGTCTGAGTTTGGAGCCCCAGAGTCCACCTAACAACTCAGTGCGGTAGTTCCATCTGTAACTTTGTAACTTGTTAGGATTACATCTATAACTCTGTAACTTGTTAGAGGTCCATCTAAAACTCTGCAACTTGTTAGAGGTCCATTTACAACTCTGTAACTTGTTAGAGGTCCATCTACAACTCTGTAACTTGTTAGAGGTCCATTTACAACTCTGTAACTTGTTAGAGGTCCATTTACAACTCTGTAACTTGTTAGAGGTCCATTTACAACT
>LOJH01002877.1:16227-40958 GCA_001685095.1 Ellobius talpinus
ATATATATATATATATATATACCAAAGCAGTCTTGATAAAGGCTAAAATTTCCGTTGGAGGTTCTAAATAGGGGGAGAGCATGAGAAATAAGAGTCTCTGACAATGTTACCTGGACTTCCCTTTCTCCTAGCTTTTGAACCATGGAGAGGGCTGAAGGCTAGCGCAGAAGACCAAGAGACTGAATCCTGGAGACATGAGTCTATCCCTGATGCACAAAGACTAGTGTCCCACTCCAGTCTCGGTCCAAAGGTGGTTAGCATCTACCTGCTTTTGACACAGACTTTGGGATAAAGAAATAAACAGCTTGAACTTGGCTGGAACATTTGCCTAGGATGTTCCCTTATAGTTTAAGATTATGTAAATAGGTCCTGAAGTCAACTCAGTATGTGTCCGAGTCTTTAAGGAGTTTCATTGGTAGTATCAGGGAGTTGGGAAGTTCAGGGCTGTGGACACTCTCGCATACCCTTGCCTCCTGTTAGCTTGCCCAAAGAAGGCCTCAACTGCTGGCTACTAGGTAACATTTTTGCTAAATAAACTAATTTCCCTTCACTATTTCTTCCCTAGGAGCCCGGCATTTCTGAAATAACTAAAATGTTCGTGTCTGGAAATAAACATCTTTATGTTGCTGTCTCTCCTCACCGAAGGGATTAGAAAGCATTCATTTGGAGGATTTTTGGCTCCCATGACATTTGTGGCTTAGATTTCATGATGTACTGATAGAGAAGCCGGTAGAAGGACATCTTAAGAAAGTGAGCGTTGTTAGAGATTTGCCTTTGCTTAGTGTTTTTTCTGCATTACACGCTAAGGTTAGGACTGTATGTGTACGATTGTGTTAGCACAGGGTCGTGTATGACTGTGACATGTAGAAGGCTTCACAACAGCGTTCTGTGGCCCTGAAGGCTGAAAGTCACCTTAGCATGGGGCTGAAAGTCAAGAGCGAAGCTCTTAGCAACTGTACTCTGTGGGCCTCCATAGTCTCCCTCTCCCTTCTAGGTAAAGACTGGACTAGAGAGGAAGGCCAGCAGCTATAAATCAGTGAAAAATGTGATTAGAAGGAGTGTATCTTCTGTTTATCAACAATAAATGACTGTTTGCTAAAGTCCTGGATTGTGATTGCTTGCCGTCATGGTTCCTGACTGCATGATTGCCTAACGCTGCTCAGCCTAGGCAGGAGAGATTAACTTCTGACAACCCCAGTGTGAAGAGAACTCTCAGGCTGGTTCCAGGTCAAGACCCTTCCTGGGATCTGTAATGTCAAACATTTGGTTGGTTTCCTTACTCTCTGCTCTAAAGCTCTTAGAACCCAGCCCTTGATCAGGGTCAGGAAGAACTGGCTCACTGTGCAAGTGACCATGGATTCGAGGTTGTGGGCATAGGTTCTTCCCTGAAGTATCCACAGCAGAGTTCTGCCCTTGAAGTCTGGGGGTGGATATGAGTTTGTTCTGAATTCAGGCATCTACCTCTTACCTGAACCTGTCAATAGGAACAAAGCAAACCTACAGTCTTGGACCTGAAGGCTCTGTGATGCAGGATGGATTGCCATTGCCACTTTATCATGGGTGAGACATAAAGCATGAATACCTTAAAGTTGTCTAGATCTCTAAACTTTTATGTATGCTAACTTTCTTTAACAAAGATTGTTTTAAAAAAGATACAGGATATGTGAAAAATAAACTATAATTCCATTGTCTGAAATGCATACATACCAATGGGTTATGTTGCTAACATCTAGCCTGTTGTTTCCTAGTCTTAATAGAGAAGGGTATGTTTATGTTTACATAAAATTATTATTGCTTGTACCTTTTAACTAAGCCATTTAATGAGTCATAAATTTCATAATAAAATAACTTTGAATACAATACCATTGTGAGAGTAACTTGGCACCAACATTTACACTCATTGAGAAACTCTTAACATGGTCAGCTTAGTGAGGTGTGGTTCGTTCCTTGGACCTCTCTGATGAAGTGAATGTTTTGCCTATAGATAATAATCACTATCATATCACTGATTTGCTGAATAATTCAGATGTAACTGGGGAAAGCTCTAGTTACTCTCCATTCAATCGCTTAGTTAATGCACTATTGACTTCCATATGTCAGTTAAGGAAGAAACGAAAATGGCTTCCTCCACTCACACAGTTATGCAAAGGAAACAGAATAAGAACCTTGGGAGTCTCTATTGTATTTAAACAGGCCACTTTACACATGATTTCCACTCTGTGGATTTTTCATTTTAAAATATCATTAGTCAATATGAGTACTTGATATGATCTTTCTCATTAATTATATCATTGTATTTACTTAAAAATGTTGTTACATTTAATATATTTTGGAAGACTAAGAGAAAATATGACTCAAACTAGATTAGACCAGTAACTCCCAAATTCAGTCTTTATCAGAGTCACCCAAAGCCCATCTCAAAGCAAGTGTTGCTCAACCCCACACAGTCTCTGGTGCCTCCGTAAGAAAGTTCCAGAACAGTGATTCTTGACTTGTCAGAGACTAGGAGCAGTCTATACTTGAATGGAGAGAAGACTCTGCTGTTTAATCTTCCTTTCTAGAATTTTGGCCTGAAGCATATTTTTAAACGAATAAAGAAGAAAAGGAAGCATTTCTTCATTCTGGAGAATGCTTCAGAATCTATGTTTGAAAAACAGCACACTATAAATTTCACCTACCCCCCAAACCAACTTTAAAGCTAAGATTTTAAGGTTACTAATAATGATGCTGTTACATCATTCTTCATGAATAAACAAATGCATGTTTTAAAACATTTGCTTTACATTTATTTATCATGTGCATGTGTACATGTGACATGTAGAGGTCAGAGGACAGCGTGTGGAATTTGGTTTTCTCTTTCCACCACGTGTGTTCCAGGGATTGAACTTAAGAGGTCAGATTTGGCAGCAAGCACCCTTATCCACTGAATGATCTCTGTGCCCTGCAAGTGCACACTTTTACACAGTGCCAGGTACCCCAAAGAATTCCTTTTCTCATGAAAGGAACAGGTAACTGCCTAGAAGTGTTCTTTTTCTCAGTAGTGGAGACTGAACTTAGAGCCTTGTGCACACTGACAAGTGCCGTTCCACTGAGCTACACCCCAGCCCACCCTGACATCTTGTGGTTGTAGATGTTATCATTAATTTATAGGGGAACTTAGATTAGTAGGAACTATAATACCTCAGAAGCATTATCTACTTCTACACAGTTGTCAGCCCTAATATTGGGCCATATTATTATTTGTGCTACATATAAATAAAGATTATATAGTGCTCATGCTAAGATCTTAGATAGCAGTGCACATTATCTAATTTAAGTAACTATAACAATACATTTTCTTGACAAATACAAGATATATGTCTTAGTATAACTCATGATATTAATTTGTTTCATAAATTGTCTCTATAAAGTATACATACAAAATAATAACTAACGCTAATGAGTCACATTGACATTTCTGGTTGCTTTCACGTACAATTTGTTTCATCAAGCCTATACTTAACTGCTCACTATGTATAAGACCTCATATATCATGTATAAAATCATTCACATAATATATGTTTATTAATTTCTTTTACATATGTATATATACATGCATGAATACACATATTATAAGAAAGAGAAAATGATATCCCTAAGGCTCTTAATATAATATTTGACTCATAGTACCTGATAATAATGTTAATTTTTATTGATATTTCTGTTTAATTCAATGTAGCAGATATTTATTGAGGAACTATTAAATAGAGAAGCATTGTCCAAGGAAACAAGTACTTATTGATACAAACAGGCATTAAAGAACATAATTAAACACCAGATCCTCTAACATTGGATATTCTCAATATATTCAATACAGAGGTAATTTCTCAAGCTAATTAGTCATGTAACTTATTTCTTGATAGCAGTAAGGGAGCTAAGGACGCCAAAATCAACACATTTCAAAGGCTTCCAGGTTCTCTGTAACAAAGGCTGAGTAAGCCATGACTCACAATCTGGAAACTTCTATTTGAGGGCTTTGTTATCTGCCTTCATATCTAGGGTGTGGGAAAGACTAGCACTGGGCAGCAGGCATGGGAGGAGTTCCGCTCAGTTTCCAGAACTCACAGAGTGAGAAGTGCGTAGTTCAAGTTCTCCTGAAGCAGTTTTTTCTTACTCATGGAGAATGGTACAGTGACCTGCAAACATACTTGGGACCATAGAAGCAGCGGTGTGAGCATTAATAATCTCCCCCAGTATCTGGTTGAGTCAGCCATGCTTTACAGTGGGCGCAAACTTGCCTCTGACTTACACGCAGCCGCTAGAGAGTACTTGCTCCTCCGGTCTGTTCTATTTATTTGTGGTGGTCGGGGGTGTATGAGGCTCCATTTTGAATCAGAAAATGTAATTGAGAGAGGATGGTTTTTCAGAGGCCCAGAAAGGTTCAATTCTTGCCGCCATGTACTCATGGAGTCCTGTGGCCTTGAGCAATGCCTTGACAGTTTTGAAATAGTTTCCTGTGTTTTAAAACAGTGATATTATCTACTTGGTGGGTATTTTGGGAAGAATTAATTATACTGCAAATGGAAAAGAACCATCACAGGTCCTCTCAAAAAAAATGAAGAATTAAAAACAAACACAAACATGAATAAACAAACCCACCAGAAAAAAAGCTTTTGGGAGATTGTTGACTGTAAAATGCTTGTTGTGCAATCATGAAGAACTGAGTTCAAATCTCAGCACCCGTGTAACTCACAGACCGATATGGTGGCCTGCTGGTAACCCCATAACTTGAGAGGCATAGACAGGGGATTCTCAGAGCTAACTGGCTAGCAAGACTGCGAAATAGGTGAGCTCTGTGTTCCAATAAGAGACCTTGCCTCAGTAAATAAATGGATAACGATTGAGGAAGACACCCATCACCACCTCTGCTCTATACACGCATGCATACATGTGTATGCACAGCTACATATAAATACATACATATATATGCACCCACAAACATGTGAACACACATACGTGCATACCATAGACACATTCACACACACAATCACACACACAACACACATACACATGGAAAAACAAGAAAAAAATACTAATGAATTGATATCATGGTAAATACTGCTTATATTCCAATGCCCACAAAATTTACATTTGAAAAACTTTTCTGTTTAAGAGCAAAACAGGCCCTATGAGTAGTGACCCAGCTAAGGACAACAGGTTAGACAAGGACTGTGTGAGCAAATCTTAAGGCAACCTCACTTTAATTATAGCCATGCTGCTCCACTATTGGGTCTGAAAGGAAAAGTCAGAATCACTTTTTCAATCACAATTGCGCAATCACTTAGACTTCCTACCGGCGTTATCATGAAAGGCTCAAGGAGGCCTCATTTCATGGCTACCACCAGACAATGCACACAATGTGGATTATAGGACATGATAGAGGAAGCAAGAGTCCTGGCTTGCTTTTCTTCTCCCTCATCTGCATCATTTGCCCCTTGAGCTAAGTTTACCTCTTGTCTGAAGAGAGCCCTTAGTGCTTAGAACCCACAAAAACACCATCTACTCCAAATGTTACGGATGTGAACCCGGGGTCAGTGGGCTAAAGGAGGAGGCTTCATGCAGGCTTGCTTTAGAGTCGACAATTCCAGATCATGGTCCAGACAGCATTTCTTCCTTCTAGGCTGTTATTTAATCCAAAACATAATTTTCTCTCTTGATGTATTTGATGCCTTTCAATACAACACAGATTTTAAGGTGAGTAAGGATGTTTCTGTATCCTGATTTATTTCTCTATTTTATATGGAAAAATATTACCTGAATGTGTGATGGAAATAAAACAAGGAAAAGGACAAGTTTCAGCTCTAAAACCTTTTTACATTTTATAAAATTTTATACATGGTAGAAGATACAATATGTAAAATAAAAGGTGTGACCCTGCCTATCTTTTTTTAGTTTTATTTTATTAAGACTGATCCCAAACTGTCTTAACCTTTGCTGTTAATCTTGACTTTTCTAAAAAAAAATATCCAGGGCAGGTTTTTCTGAAATTTATGTGAAAACTTTTAAAAACATTTCTGAGGCAGACCCTAAGAGAGACATGCATGGATCTAATCTACATGGGAAGTAGAAAAAGACAAGCTCTCCTGAGTAAATTGGGAGCATAGGTGCTGTGGGAGAGGGCTGAAGGGGAGGGGACAGGCAGGGAGGGAAAAGGAGAAAAATATATAACTCAATAAATGTGTTTTCCTAATTTAAAAAAATTAAAAAAAAATTTTAAAAATGAGATTATAATGAATCAGGTCATTTTCCTTTTCCTTTCCTTTCTCCAAACCCTCCCATGTATCACACATCTTGTTGTTACATATTTGTGTACATGTATGTATTTCTAACTACATAAAACAGCCTGCTCAATCTCTCCAATGTTACTGGTATGTCAGTGTTAGTGGTACGTGTTCAGGGCTGACCATTGGGTACTGGTACTGGATAAGGTTCTCTTCCCCAGGGAAGACTATTTCTCCAGCTCCCTGCATCCCTTGACTGCCTGTAGTTCTTTGTGTAGGGCTGTGGCCTCCTGGCCTTTCCCCTTCCACATTAGCGTATTCATTGGGGCCATCCCTGTTCAGCTCATGTTTAAGCAGTTGCGTTGGTGAGACTTCATAGGTGCAGCTTCTTACATTACCAAGAGACATAAAGGCACAGCAAACTTCCTGTTTCTCTGCTTCCTACAATCCTTTCACTCCCTTTTCTGCAATGATCCCTGAGCCTTATGTGTAGGAGTTTGGAATCAACAGCTCCCTAATTAGATGTAGGACCCACTCAACAAGAAGGAACTTAGCCAACTACCCAGGGCTGGTGAAGTCATGGATCTTGGAGGCGAACCTACAACTACCACTTTACTAAACCAGGATAATCCCTGACTACATTCTAAACACTTGTCCTTTCATCTACAGGTAAATGCAGTCCTCACCCCTCATTTTTGCAACAGATAGAGGGCATTGCAGAAGACAAAAACCCATCAAAATACAGAGTTGTGGAGCCCATTCCCAAGTGATACATCTACAACACAGCGCCTGCACCTTAAAGCAGGCTATCTGAGCCCCAGCCAAGTAACTGTCAAGCCCTGCTATCTGCATTTTAAGAAAGGTCTAGAAGAAGTTAACCTCCGACCTTTGGTTCATAAGTTGGTGCTGCTTCACTGGCACCTGGCAAGACTCAAACCTACACAGGAGCAGATCCTTCGTCCATGTGCATGCATCCCACGGGGATTTGCTGCCCTCCTAGTAAGGGCCCTCATTTTATGTTAGATGCTGGGGATTTACACAGGCTCACAGTCCAGGGAGAAAGACAGCCGTGATATCAATTAACTGCTATAAGACAAAGCTGGGATTAATGACAGAGGATGCTTAAGGCACTTTGGCACCCAGTCATCTAGGAGCCGGGGAGAATTTTCTGAGAGGCACAGCTTAAAGTGAGTAAGATGAACAATGTCAGTTATTTTAGAATGGAAATGAAGTCCTAAGCAGGACAGACAATGTGAGCGACAGGAAGAGAGGGGTTGGTGTGACGCACATGACTAACATCAGAACAAGCCGTCATCGTGAGGCTGGTGAGGAGAACAAGGGCCAAATCACGAAGGCTTTGAGTCATACTAGGAGGCCAGATAAACTACTTTGAAGCTAGAGAAACAGTCCATGAAAAGATTTTCTGCATAGATCGACATGATCAGAATTACATTCCACCAGGAATTAGCTGATCAAAGAAAATCAGATAAAGAATGATATGAGAGTTAAGCTCAGAATTCATGGATGTCCCTGCAAAGATGGTATCAGTGGTAACAGCTAAGTTTAGGAAAGATTCCAGGACATCAAGATTTAAGTCTATAGGCAATAGAACTCCTAAGTGATCTATAGATAACATTCAAGGAAAAGAAGTGACCAACCTTGGATGGTGTTGATGTCTGAATTCCATTTCTAAACAAATTGAATTGAAATGGCCTTGATAAGGTCAGGTGTAGATTTCAAAGAGAAAGTTGGGTGGCTGAGCCAAAAACTGGGAATAGCTTTGTGAAATATGTTTATAGATGTGAAGCCCTTAGTGTGTCAATGTGTTTTAAACCCTGTACCCTGAAGAGATACAGCCAATTGAGAGAGTTAGAGTCAAGGAGAGACTCCTAAGGAATGTCTGCAGGACTTTACTTCTATTATAAAGGGAGAAGAGGGCTGCTCTTGCCTCTCCTCATACCCAAGGCTTCCAAAAACTTCTCAGCAAAGCAGACAGCATGTGCCTGCCTTCTGACTGGTGATATGATGAAAGGCCTGATGTGATGGATGGGGTTAGACTGTCAGTGACGATCTGCAGACGCTTTTAACGCCAGGTTCCAGCCCAAGACAAACACCTCTCGAGGTACCTGGATGCAAAGAGTGCTCAGGCAGACCGTCTCACAGATGATTTTGCTGTTTCTTTGTCTTTCCCTTCCTTCTTCTGTGATGTTTTTCGCAGGATGCTCTGCCCTAGTTACGTGCCAGGCTGAACAGTTTGAAGACTGCTTTTACTTTATTAGATGCTTTTCTGGATCATCATATAGAAAAGGGATTCATAATCATAGTAGTTGAGAAATGGAGTATCTGCTTGCCCTAGCCATGAGCTATAATTACAAAGGGAGAAATACCATAAGTAGTATTTGAAGTCTCACTTTTCTCAAATATCTCACAAATGTTAAGGGATAACATTAATGATCCTGATAAAACCTTCAGATGTGCACAGCATTTAAACAGATGTTCCTCTTTTCCTGTGTTTTTCTAGCCTGAACCATAGTCGGTCAAAGCATGTTAGACTTGATAATATCTCAAAGACAGCTTCTAATTCACATTCTTTCTCCTTGGGTCTTTGCACATTTGGGGGAAAGAAACATGGACTGTTAGGATGCTGCTGTGTATTTAAATAATATTTATATCCAGAGTAAACATCAATTAGTTATACCAGTTATGCTAGGAAGTCAAGCCATGAGAAGTTTTATGCATAAGGCTGATATATCAGAGGGGCATTCAATAGGGAGGCTTAGTTCAAAATTCATGGTCATTCCTACAAAGATGGTGTCTGCCAATGAATAAATTTACAGAGAAGCACCAGAAAATGCTGATTCCTAGTATAGGACTTCTGTGATATCTAGAATATCCACAGAAAAGAACTGGAAGAAACAATGGTAAACTCTGATACTACATACTCACAAACACTTTAGAGACAAAATGTGAAATCTGAGTAACTAAAATCCACTTCTACTTCTTTGTTAAAGACTCAAAATGAATTTGTAAGTTGTAGGTCACATAGCCTCTGAGGTTTCAGTGAGTCCTTAGGACTATTTGACGGATTCTAAAATAGTTCCCTAAGACATTTTTGATGAGTCATGACTTAGGAGTTAGTATCTGCATCATCACTATAATGGGAATTAATTAAATATATAATCAAATATTAATCAAATACTTGTTTTGCAGCTGATTGGCAGTCAGCACTTTACATGTCATCTGCTTCTGAGCCCTCACCACACATCCATCAAATAGAAGGAGGATGGTGTGACCTTTGTTTCCTGGCAAGAAAATGAGTCAGGTTTGTGGTATGTTCTAACAGCTGGACATTAAGTGAATGTCAGAAGACGCAGCCCTCACTCTATCCTAAGCATGCTACCTACCATTGACCTTCCTTTGGGTTTGCATGTGAATGACTGTAGTGAGAAGCAATGCTGAAATGAAGAAACTAGACTTTGTGCCAACTGACAAAGCGAAAGTATTCACCACACACCAACAAGGCAAATGTCCAACCTGAGCCATCCCCTCTTCAGCAAGCTAATGAGCAGCTAGCGGCAGCCTGGCTCTTTTCACACACCCTAAAATCCGGTTCTTGTTCCCTTCATTCTCTTCAGCCTATGGCGCTCACACATTCAGGCACCATGGTGCTTTCACTGAGGAAGAGGTGCAGTCAATGTTCCAGTCAATGTCTAGAAGGACTAATTTGGATTTGCAGGGTTTCTAAAGCAATGTGAACTTTTCTCCATTGTCATAAACTCGACTTACTATTTCTCCTTAGGGTTCACTTGGTTCACTTTGTCTTTAAAAACGCTGGGGCCTTTCCCCCATGTCTTCTATATGCTTTCCAGAGTTCCGTTTTCATGCTTTTGCCTGTCAAATTCAATAGCTTCACTTGAAGATAGTATTTGGCTTGTGTTTTTAGTGCCCTTATTCTTGATCTGTGTTTATTCTAGTAGCCTTCTCAGATGCACAGGAAAATAACCAGAATATGCAACTCATTGTATCAAGATAGAGGGATAAATATAAGCATGCGTCCATCTGGGATTCTTAAGCCTCATAAATCTTTAGATTTTTAAAAATAAAGATGTCTTAAGTTTTATCATTTTTTGAGAATTTCACACATAAATACACTATACGTACATCTATTTTTTAACCCATCAAGTATAAGCAATGCTGCCCATCTATTACAGTGTTGTGGACTTCCACTGGACAACCTAGTAGATGCCAAACTCTTAAAGAAAATCCAATTCTCCGTCTCCCAGAAGCTATCAAGTGCCAATAGCTCCTTAGATAGGGATGGGACTTTGTGCCTGCTTCCCCCATCTATGCTAGGATTTTTACTGGCTGGATTTTTACAGGTCTTAAGAATTTTGTCTTAACTGCTAAGAATTCATATGGGCAATTTCCTTGTGTCTAAAAAACACTTTCCAATATATTCATCCACAGCTTCTGGCTCTTCCAACCTTTCTGACCCCATTCCATGAAGACCCATGAGCCTTGAGAGAAGGGTGTGGGATGTAAATGCCATGTTGAGGGCTGAATGTTCGTATTCTCTGCACATTGACCACTTGCGGTTCTCCTCCCAGTGTTAATTGTTATTTACTACAAAAAGGCATTTCTCTGACGAGGGTTGACAGAGGTGTGACAAGTCATGAGGAATCAGTTTAATACTATGTTCACTTTGCACAATAACAGCTTTACACCTTCCTTCACAACCTAGGACCTGAGTAGCCACAGATTCGTGCCCAGATCTTGACGTCAGGTATTGGTTTTAATTTGCGAAGCAGACTGTAACTCCAATCAGCAGAGTGATTGGTTACTCCCATGGCATCTGTATCATCATTGCCGTGATGAGCTCATCTTGCTCAGCTGGTCACTGCTGTAGCTAGCAGGGTTCACAACCAGGTAAGATTGGTGTTTACTTTCCTCCTCCAGGACCATACATAGCACCTTCAAGAACTGGGGAAGACGCTGACTTGCTGTGATCTTTAGACATTATCAGATTAGATAAACGGAGGCTTTGTCATAAGTTAAGGATGTTGAAGCACCATGACATGAATAGTTGGTATTATAAAAAGCTACTTGCCAATCTGATCTCTGAAGACAAGGAAGGAACCAGGAGTGAAGTAGAAAATGTCAGGAGTGAGAATTTTACACTGAGGTGCAAGGCATTATTTGTCTCCATATATAGGACCAGCACTTGAAGCATGATAACACAAGATGTGCATTTTGTCTTTAAGGCACTTTCAGTCTAGCTGGAGAAAGTAAGCCCACAATGTCTATGTAGAAATTGAATTGTTATATTATATGGTATAGACAAGACCAGCAGTTCTCAACCTGTGTGTCACAATCCCCAAAAGATCGTCACACAGATATTTACATTATTATTTATAACAGTAGCAAGATTATAGGTATAAAGTAGCAACAGAAATAATTTTATGGTTAGAAGTCACCACAACATGAGGAAACAGTCCCAGCATTAGGAAGGCTAAGAACTACTAGACAAGACTGTTAAACATTCAAAGAAGGAAGGAAAATCATCTCAGGATTCATAGTAGAATTCTCTGGGAAGTGCAAGGAGTAAATGAAAGAGAAAAAAGGAGAGGGGTCAAAGATGGAGACTTGGATGTCTTAACAGATATTTCCACTGATGAAGGCTTGTAAGGATATGGTTACTGTGAAATTAGCCAAATTTTTTTGTTTTTGTTTTCAGCACATTGTGACTTTAAGGTATAGATGTTGAAAAAGAAGATTTGGACTCCATGTGTGGCCATGATCCATACAAAACATGGTAGTTTCATTTCTTTATTTGTAAGAGCAAATCAATGGAGATTGTTTGCTACCCGCCCCAACTCATGATGGGATTGGATCATTGGATAATAGCTGGTGTTACCTACAAGCACGTCATGTGCCAGTTTTTGAATAATTACTAAAGTAATAGAATTTCATAAACTCTTCAATTGATCTGTAGTGACTAATATCATCGCCCAAGGAAACACCAATGAGGGGAGGCATATCATTAGTGTGTTGGGCAAGGAATAAACTGGAATGCAGTGCATTGAAATAGTTTGACTTGTTCTTCATCCTTCTCAAATGTCATATTTAATTATAAGATTTCTAAATGAATATTGGGGAAAAGATTAGCCAGTTCTGTCTTAGAGGTGGCAAAGAGTGACATTTGGTCTTTTTGAGTCCTGACAAAATACTGCTCTCAGGAGTAAGGACTTGCTCTATTCTAGGAAACATTTCCAGTTAATCGCTACTGGTATCCATGTTATAAGACCAGAGTTTTGAAACTGAAATGAACCAATTAGCTACAAGGAATGTATCAAAAGAATTAGAACAAAAGAGTGTAGGAATTTTAGCTCCAGTTCTGACAATTCAACCTTACTTTTCTTGAAGACAAATTACTTGCCATATTGAACAATCGTACAGAAGATTTCAGCAATCAGCATCCTTCTGTTTCTTCTCTCTCTCTCTTTCTCTCATGCATGTGTGCGAGCATGTGTGTATGTATGTGTGTGTGTGTCAGTGTTTGATGTCATGTAGTGAACATTACATGAACCAGAACAGACACTCAAGTTTGACTTTTGCTTTTGTTGTTTAATATAGAAGTCTGAATAACTAATGTATTCGGGGCAATAAGTAGTCTATAATCAGGCTCAACATGGAGTCACCTTTATAGTTACATGACATATGATGCTGTTGCTTGTATTTGTCTTCTGAATTTATAGTTAGGGAAAGTAGATGCTAAATGGTAAGATATTTATTGTGAGAGTTTTGAAGTTATCAATATCAGTGGGATTTTTTTTACAGCAAATAGTCTTTACCTATCCTGGAACTGAATGTCTGTATTCATTTTAAGCTCTCTTGAGAAGACAGCATCTTGACCATCATTGTCCATTAGGATAACTTATAGAAAGTGTTGTACAAGGACACAGAAGACATTAACCTAGCTAATACCACATCTGTTTTATGAATAGTCTATGAATGCTTACAGTTATATACATTAGCTTCCTTGAGTTGTACTTTACCCCTTTTATTTACTTAAATAGAGTTGTATGTATTGTAAAGAATAACTAATGAGAATAAAGTAACAAATCAAAAGAGAAGACTATCTGTATAAAGCCTGGGAAGAGGTGAATTGTATGTTTTCTATCCGCATTAAAGAGATGATGTGCTAGACAGTTCCTGGAACATAGCAAGAACTTTGATATATTGTTTCTGGTTGATTGATAGACTCAGGAAATGGTTGCCCTTCCTGAGAGTGCACATAGGATGTGAAAAGTCAACAAAGTCTGAAAGAGCAGCTTGTGTTATAACACTGAAAAGTCCCTCAGCACCCTTCCTGCTCCTGGCTCACTCGATAAGGGCTACAGCACAATGAAGCATCTGGAGGTAAGAATAAAGAAGCCGCTGAGAAGGACAAAGCAGGAAAGAAAGATGGGGTCTTAGTGAGGAAGGAGAGCAGGGCTTAGAGCTGAAAGAAAATGGGTCTGTGTTGTGTGTATGCTGCTTTTCATATACATAGAGAGAGACAGGCAGATAGTCAGACTTTACATGCCACTGGATTCTCCAGTACACTTTCTGTGTTCCCTGTTGATACTAAGATGAGGGCTGTAGAGCTTTTCATCATTGCCAGCTCACTTTGGAGCAGCTGGAACTCAGAAGAGGCAAAAAAAGTGCCTATCTCTTGACTCTAGAACTCTTCACTCTGACTGTTTTGTTTCTTACAATTTTAAAATAAAGCCTAATTCACTTGTTTTTTGCCAGTCCCATGATTGCTGGATGATCTGAAAGGCTGGGTAACAGCCTCCACATGTCTGCTTCCTATGAAAATAATCTCCACTGATGCCCTATTGCTAAGGTTAAATGAGACCAGAGCTTCGTTTCTGAGTTCATAATGAGATTTGTTTCTAAATTCATATAATTTCTTTTATGCTTAGCATGATGGGACTTTCAGAGAAGAGACCTGTGTTGAAATTCAAAAGCATATGCCACCAGGAATACAATTCCCCAGGCTTTGTGCATATGTGTATTCACAGGGGTTGGTAGAAAAGCACAGGACATGGGAAAGGACCAACTGAAACCAAGTGATAATAGAGTCTGTGGAATACCTTGAATATTTCTGGAGCACTAGGCAGCATTTCTTCCTTGTAACATAATAACTTGTGTCTCCTATGTACTCAAAAACTACTTGATAAGGGAAATCTACAGAGACAGTTGAACCAAGCTCATAGCAACTCACAGACTCTAGTCCAACAACTGTGGAGCCTGCATGGGACCAAACTAGACCCTCTGCCTGTGGAAGACAGTTGCGTAGCTTGGTCTATTTGAGGGGCCCCTGGCAATGGGACTAGGACCTATCCCTGATGCATGAGCTAGCTTTTTGGAGCCCATTCCCTACGACTGAATGCCTTGCTCAGCCTTGATGCAAAGGGAAGGGGCTTGGTCCTGCTTTAACTTAATGAGCCGGATTTTGTTGACTCCTGAGGCCTTACCCTTTGGCAGGAGTGGATGGGGGATAGACTAGGGGGAGATAAGTGGAGGTGGGAGGAGAGCAGGGAGGGAGAAGTGTGGTTGGAATGTAAAGTGGATAAAAATAAATAAATTAAAATGAACTGCTTGATAAACGTTATGTCTTATATTTTCTACTCTTAGCTAACTCGTGACATATTCAAAAAATATCTGGTGAGTGAATCATGTCTGTTGATTTTGTCAGTTCCATACAAAGATAAATCTCTGGTCATATGGTGTTAATGTTATGAAGGGAGACAGATAATAAAAGGAGCTAAATCTACGGTGTGAAGGAGGCAGTGGCTTCCACTTTCTCACAAGTGCTTTAAGGCAAAGTTTGAACAACTCCTACAAATTCAGCCTTTATACCTTGCAACCATCCAACTTTCTCTGCATCTTTTCTTAATTAGGACCCACTATCAGTTACACAGCATGTGTTCCTCAACAACTCAGCCCTGGTTTTGTCATCTGGAGGACAAAGAGTGCCTGGTGTCTTTCAGCGCTTTAGCATAATTCTGGATGTGGCTGTTCCTTTGTCTAGAATGTCGGTGTCATTTTGTTATTCTATAGTTTTAACAAACATTGATTTGTGAAAGAAAGCATCCCAGAAGAAAAATTCTATTGTTTAAGTTTTCATTCCCACAATGTTCCAAGGATCCCAATGAAAGGAAAAATAAGTGTCAGTGAGGGATTATGTACTACATTTTCAAACTCTGAGAGGCGAAAGCCCTGTAGACAGAAACCATCAGAGAGCACGGGCTGTTGGTGAACACCACAAAACCATTCCAGAAGAACTTCAGCACACTCTAAACCATCCACAGACGCAAAGGCCCTTCCCGTGCTGACAATCACACTTGCTGATGGCATTCCATTTTGTGAGGCAGACTTAGATAGTGTGTGAGGTTATTATTGTCTGGAAAATGATGCCAGTGAAAAACTTGCCAGTTTGGCTCTTTTAAAGAAATTCAAACATAAATTTATCTTCAAATCAATCATTTTTAGTAGGTTTAAAAACTGAACTGTGTATGGGTAAACCTTAAAACATAGAGGCTCTCACCTACACTATAGAGAAATCACAAGAAAAAAATACAACTATAGTCAAAATCAAAGAAGAACCATGAATTTCAGGACACAGATTGCCTTGTGCCACTTGTATTAGTCACTTTTGTGGGTTCTCTACAGGTTATAGTGAACTTGGAGCATTCTTTCTGTTTGATGTCATCTCTGCTTCTACCCTGTTAATAGGAGTAGAGAAACTACTACCACATGCTGCTTAGTTATTTTCTTTTTGTCATAAAATACCTGACCAAAACAACTCTGCTCACAGTTCCAGGGTAGAGTCTTTGGGAAGCCGTGAAAGCAAGAGCTTGTGGTGGCTGATCACATTGGATCCATAGTCAGGAAGTGGGGAGAGATCCATGCTGCTGGTCACCTCAGCTTTTATTCAGTCCAGCACTTAGGGTGGGTCGCCTTAGCACGCCCAGGTTCGCCTTTCCTTATGATTTTTGGTTCTGTCAAGCTGATCATTAATAGGAAGCACATGGCCTATTATGATAATCATGGTCGAGATCTTCCAGTGAAGACTGTGATGCTAGAGAAGCCGAATTCTATATGAAGCGAGGTGGAGACAGGGGGACATTGGTAGCAGGGAAATGTGTTGACATGAAACAAGAGTGGTAGATCAGCTTACATCTGAGGCACACCTTGGGTGTGGGTCTTTCAAAGCCATGGAACCATGTCCCACAGCAAGAGCAGAGGAGACCCACACTGCTGTGAACACTTAAGGGATGGGTTGCCCTAGTCTCAAAATTAGCTTCAGTGTGACAAAATTTATAATTCTGAACATATTTCCTCAAAGGAGGTAATCATTGGAGTCGGTATACATATGTATCCCCCCTCGTGTGTGTGTGTGTGTGTGTGTGTGTGTGTGTGCAAGAGGCAAGTGAAAGCACTTATCTGTGAATGAATGAGTAAGCAGTGATGGATTTCCCATGGGAGTTAAGTTCTCTTATCTTAGGATAACTTCACATGGTCAATCCATGACTACCCTCCTTTGTCATATAGTCATACATAGAATTATAGTTCAGATAGTTGCAAAGGGAATTACTTGAGGTTTCAATAACTGATTTTAAAATGGGATCTTACAAACACTAAAAATAGCAATAGCTGTCGCTTGAATCCTTTCTAAGTCATACATTCTGATAAGTCCTGGCCAGCATCATCATTTTGTGCTCACAAAGATACAATGAGGTCAGGATAGAAGCTCAGACTGTTAACTCGTGCTGAAAACCATACAGCTAGTAACAGGAAGACCAGGGGGTTGTAACCTATAGCCCGAAATTGAGGTATGCATTCTTAATCCCGAATTACCTTATGAATACAATCAAAGAGTGCTTTAATGTTTTTGAGCTATGTACTCATTATAGGATATGAAGTGATGAATCCTCTCCAGAGGCCATTCAAACCTGAACTTTGCTATATTATTTCCAGGGATGCACATGTATATAAATACTGCCCATCCCAACCCCTGCTGTGAGCCCCATATGAACCCATGTAAACAACAGACAGAAAAAGACAGGACACTCTATAATGTCATGTAGGAAAAACAGAAATATGAAAATTACAGTAAAAGCATTTCTGAAGGGCTCACCACAGAGATAAACATGCAAGAGAAAAATGATGAGACAATGAATTTTTTAGAACAGTTACATGTTCTGAAATGGAAACACCATGGAGTTTACCACGGCAGGACTTTAAACATGGCAAAGTTTAAACTTTAAACATTAGCAGCGTTAAATCGGATGCTTCTTTTCTCATTGACCTTCCTGTATCCCTTCATCCCATATGCTACACATTTGTCTTCCTTCTTTAAAAGCCCATAAGTATGAACTTTATACCCATTACATACAAGAAACCACACTGGATCTTTCTGACATGCTGGAGTAGAGGGAAGAGAAGGGAGGGAAGGAAAACGCAGCATAAAATGGACACTAAAGTCTCTGTCTGCAGCTCATATTCTAACAGTAGGTGGCAAAGGAAACCATACTTAAAAAGTAAAATACATAGTATATTATAAATTAATAAATGGTACTGAAATAAAATAGGGCAAAATTAGGAATAGTAGTTGTGTTTCAATGTAAGTTGGAGTCTTTTTCTCTCTAAGCTAAAATCTCATAGAGAATTAGGTCACTATTTTAATTCTGAATATCATCTAGGAGATGGAAGGCTGGCCCGTGAGATAAGGGAGCACAGCCCTAGACCATCCCACAGGTACTTCTGGAGGTGTGTTAGCCATCCGCAGGTGTTCTGATTTGTACAGGTGGGGAAACCCTTTATTCCTTAATACACTGTCATAGGAAAAGGGCACAGCTTTGGTGAAGACAGATTCTTTGTACTAAGGGATGCTCCTGAAGTGGGACACACTGTGAGCCCCCTGAATCTAAGATTCCAGTCCATTAGAAAAGATGCTATGTAGGAGACACCAGAGGTCCTGGCTGGCACACAAGAACACTGAATGTTGAGAAGAGAGAATGCAGCTACTTGCTCGCTCCTTCCGGTATAGATACAAAGACAACATGGAGCATTGACGGTACTGCTCAGCCAACTCCTTGATGATTTGGACCGGTCTTGAGGTTTTTCTTCTGAACCTACCCTACAACTTGGATTCTGGAACTATCTCACCCTCCCTACACACGTTAGTCATCCCTGCCAGTACTAACACCGCCCCAGCCTAAAGCACGGTCTCTTTTATACTGCTATATCAAGGACATGCGGAGTGCATATTTACAAACAAATGGCATCTATTTTGACTCATGGTTTTGGAAGCTATAATAGTCGAGTTAAGCAGCCATATCTGCTGAGGGTACCATGGGCCAAAGTACGGCGACTAGAATTACAGAATGAGAGCTTGTGCAAGAGCAGAAAAGCCCAGGAATGTTAGGTACTAATGTAGTCCCATGAAACCAAATCCACTCTTGAGAGGCTGGTACCAATCACTTCTCAAGAAGCTCTATGATCTAATTTTGCTCACAAGTCCTTAATCTTAAGCATGAAAGATCCCAAGCCTCCAGAACATGAGCCTGCTGACGGCAAGCCATCTATATTCAAACCATCACAGTGTCCCTACACCATCATTTCTTCTGACATATGGACATCTGGTGTCTGTAGGAATCCCAGCATAAGAGAATATAGGGTCTGAAGAGGTAAACTTCCCAGTAGTCATTTGGTCACCTTTTCTACTTTGAAACAAGGCTTCCTTCTGGGCTGATGACGTCTTTATGCTGGCTAACCAGCTTCTGGTTGGTTGGTTTGTTTCCAGGACCTCCCTGCACGATTCCAGCCTTCAACAAGAGGAATGATCCAGCTTATCTACAAAGAAATTTTGATTGTCAGGATCAATTATCTCCTTGACTCTTCCTTATTTTCTGACCCTGGTTCTCGATGGCTAAGGAAAGACTCCCAATGCAAGTGTACTTTGCTAGAAAGTACAATATTCTACAACCAAATTTGAAAAGTGGAAGGAATATGTTTTTTGATAGCTCTGGAAGCCTCCTAAATTAAAGGTAGTTTGTACTTAGATAGCCACAGCTAATTGCTTTGTAATTATATCTCGTACACTAAAAGTAAATTAGGAGACTTAGTTGGTCCCTGGGGCTCCCATTTTTTTTCTTGGTTTCAGCTCAGAGCTGAAGGCTAAAAGTTACTCCCTGCTGGCCAATGAATTTACCAAATGGAAAAGCTATTAACTCATATCTCTAATACCCCAGTTCTCCCTACGCCTCCATATCCTTTCTCTCTGCTTTCTGGATAAATTCTTTCTAACGAGGAGAACTCGGGTTTCCCAGAAGCTCTAAAGCTTCCACAATGATGCTGCACTGTGCATTGCGCTTGTAATGACATGCTCTGACTGAACCTGATTTTCCAACTGTTAACAGCTCATCACCATGTGGATAATTGCAAAGACTATCATATGAACACATTTCCAGAGAGCTTGTCTCCTTGTTGTTCGCACGTGGCGGGCAAGTAGATGTATGGAGTCCCAACAGCACTCCACCGTACCGAGGGCACTTTTCAGTGCAGTCAAGAGTTTCATCTCACAAGTGAAGTCAAAGGAGCTGAGGTTATGAGTATACCCTATTGTCAAACCCTGTAAAGCTGCCAATTCCCTTCACATCCCTGTCCCAGAAACTGATCACTACTGTGTCTTAAACTGTGCCCTTCAAACTAAGAATCATTTTATCTGTTCTTAAAACTGGACTTCCCAGGACTAAGGCTAATTTACAGTTAATAGTGAATGGAACAGCTTCTTCTGAGAGTTCCACTATGTACCTGGTAGCTGACTGACGGACTATGAGTCCACGTGAAGAGCACACTCCTCCTACAAACAAAGCTGTACTTTAACATGCACAGAGGGAAACAGGCAAAAGCAGCCCTTACCTGGGTTATGAAAAGTATGACTGATTTTCTCTTCCAGAACACATGAGTGTTGGAAAAATTAAATTGATGAGGGAAAACAATGTGTTTAAACAAGCTTGTGTTTAACTTAAAGTATTCAAGGTAGTTTCTGCTTGAACAATATGTCCCTGTGTAAAACAATACAGCTGACGCCAATGATTTCTGCTGCGGGTATGCTTATATGCTAGGTATGGAAAACTTTTCTTTAAAATTCTAAAAATGCCATTATTTTAAGTAGATGGTCTTTGAGGGACATCCTGAAAATCAGTTGAAAGCTTTGAGAGTCTCTGAGAAGTCCCCTTAAAGCGTACCAATGTATTAAAAACGGTTTTCATCATCACATGCTTGATATTTACTCTGACTTGCTTTTGGACTTCTCTCTAGTCTCGATTGTTACCCCAGTACTTTTATTTATGTTTCAGAGTTTTCTCCTAGAGGAGACTAGAGATAAGAAACAATCTTATTTTGACACACAGAGAACCCTGACTCATTGCTATTTATTCTCACTCTGATAAGATTGGATAACTTTGTCTTTGTCCCCTACTTGCCTTCGCTGTATGGTGGTGTCCTGCTATAAGAAACTCATTTCCAACATTTACACCCGAAGAATCATTAGCCAGATCAACTAGTTCACTAGGTGCATTTCTACTTCCTATAGATAAATGATTCCTCAACCTTCCAGACATTACATACTCAACTCCTCTTATGTTCCAGACATTGATAACATTTTAGGCTGCTTTCAGCCTTGACTGATAGTGTCTGTGAGACTTCGGGTTCTGGTAAGACCTTAATTCCAGGCAACAAAATTCTGTAAATATTTAGCAAATCCATCTAAAATCTGCTCACATAAAACAACATTCAGCTGTCTTTGCTCATAATCTTGTTTTGGTTTGGTTATTGGAATGACTTAAATGAGCAAATCCTACGGGATCCCTTAGTTGTAATCAATATTGGCCAGAGCTCCAGACACAGGAGAGTCTGCTAGACTCCATGTCCACAGTTTACTCTCATGGCTAGCGTTCTAGGAATCCATCTTGTTGTCAGCCAAGATCACCCATCATGATCTCTATGCAGAGCTTAGTTCCTCATGTCATCACAGCTTCTGGTACCTGTACTTTTACATGATGACTCAAAACCCCATGTTGTCTCCTTTGCTGGCAGTTGAGAAGTACTAGAGAATCATATGTTTTTCTTACCCTCTGTTGTCAATATAGTTATAAAGTCACTCTTGTGACAGTGCCGACCTGTAGAAGATGTCCCACAGATACTTGTGGAAGCCATGAACTTGGGTAAGGAAAAAAGGAAGTCTATGGATCATGATAAACTAGGAAGCACTGAGGTCTTGTATCTTTGAGATCAAGAAGACAGATCACACCACCATTTTCCATTATGGCGACCTTATATAAATTAAGCATGTATTTGTCTAAAAGTAACACCCAACCTGGTGTTTTCTTGGTACATTTTAAATGCTATGATCAATGTATAGTATTCCATTGTTAGATATTTTGTTTATATTAAAAAATAACAGATTCCTAAACTAAAATACATGGCATTATAACCTTGTCGAAGCCTCATGATACGGAAGTCATCTTAAAAACATCAATGATGAATCTGTAGGGATCAGCATTAGCCACAAATAACCAGGTGGATATATCTCTTTATTCTGTGTTGAGTATAAAAAAATAATGTCAAGAAGAGCAATAGGAACATTTTTTATTGTAGGACTAATTGCCTAGACTTTAAGCTAGGGTACATTTCACTGAGTGTACATTAAAATTATCATTCAAATTCATAAACTGGACAGATGCTTATAAAAAAGGCTTTATTATTGTTTCTTAACTCTCTTACCCAACTGGTTACTATATTTCTATGTGGAAATATCTTCTGGCTTCATGTTTAAACTTCTGAAACAAAAACTTTCTGTGATGCATGTATAGTGAAGCCAAGAAGTCCATCTGCCAGCAAGAATTTCGTCCTTTAAATACCTTGTTATGGCAGCAAACACAACACAATGAGATTTGTTTAGAATGTCACTCTTCCATCTGGGCTAAAAGGATTAGGTCTAAATTGAACATCATTACGAAAGACCGTGCATAAAAATGTTTGCTTTTTTTGTCCTTAAGCACTTGATGCTGTTTAAACACCCCCTCCATTACTTATACTAATGAAATTCAAAGAGTCATAAGCAGTAGCTTTTTAAAGTATTTTAGTTTATGTGACTATGTGTTTAACACACACACACACACACACATAGGAGTGTGGGGTACAGAAAGAATTGTTGGATATGCCAGGGATTAAGGAAAGGTGGTTGAAAAATGTGGGTTTCAGAGTGAATTAAAATCTAGTTTAAATTTCTCTGGTGAATAACTTTGATGTTAGGAAATTTACTTCACCTGTCTATGGCACGTATCCTCATTTGTAGCAAAGGATAAAAATATTGACCACATACGGTTGCTTCAAGGGTTAAATAAGACAGCTCATGCAGTTTGCCTGTCAGATCTTGATATAAATTTACAGTTCAAAAGTCAAGTGAGAGTGAACACACATTTTAATGGGTTCTGTGTATTGTGTGTGTGAGAGAAAAGGGAATGAAAGAGAGAATGTTTCTGAGAATATAGAGAATATTATTGAAAGTGAAGCATAAAAGTGATGGTTATGATTTCTCGATGCTGATCTTTGTCTTTGAAGAATAAAAGCAGGATGAAGCCGGAGTGCAATAATAGGAGGCGTGTTCGGGTAGTTACCATTTTAATAAAGTCATATCTTTGGCACACAGCACACAGCAACGCAGCAGAAAGTCAGAAACAGGCTTTCCCCTCCGGTCCCAACTCAACTCAATCTGTGCAGTGTGTGTGTGTGTGTGTGTGTGTGTGTGTGTGTGTGTGTGTGCGTGTGTGTGTGCGTGTGTGAAGCAGAAGACGACCATGAGTGCCTCCTCAGGTTCTAGCCACCCTGCTATTTGAGACAGGTGTTCCGCTGGTCTGGCGCTCACTCAGTTAGGCCAGGTTGGCTGGTTACTGTGCTCCAGGAATCTGTCTGCATTTCCCCGAGCTGTGGTTACAGGTGTGCTGTCATGCCTGGCTTTGTTGCATGGGTTCAAGGGATCAAGCTCAGGTCCTCTGATCACACAGCAAGCCCTTGGCTGTCTGAGTTGCTCTCTTAGGCACTCTCTAACAGCTCCATGCATCTCATGGCATTTGTAGGAAGGATATCTGATTTTTGAGCCTGCCTAAAGGTTCAATACTCTCACCATTATTAAGGAGAACAATTATTTCTATTACTAAAGGCTGGTTTCTATCATAGTTTTGTTTAAGCAACAGTAACATAGTTTAGTTGTATCTGTAAAAAATGGGTCACAAATGAAAAAATCTCTGCGTTCTTTGAAAGGCTTTCACAAAGACTGATTTTTATTTTGCCTTAATTCTGTAGTACTTGAAAGCAATTCTTTTAATACTACGCACATTGCCATTTAAAATATTACTTATGAAATCTATGTACCTCAATAAATGCTTCCTGTTTTTCATCCCCCAAGGTAAATGTGACACAATTAGTAGCTCTCAGTGGGGTTAAACAATAACTCCCCAAGGTTACCTCTGTGAAGACAAGAACACAACATGCCTGGAAGCATTATAGCACTGGATGGGGTTCCCTTACTCTGACCTTTCCCCAGAAGAACAAACAGGAATTTTTAAAAATTCTTAAGCGTTGTGCTTTTATTTCTAGTACTGAATAATTCTTCTTTATGCCTACATTTAGCATATGGTACTTGGTTCCCCTGTTGTAGCTTTGTAATCCAAGGCCTAGGCAAGTGCTCTACCACAGAGCTATGTGTCCATGTCAAGCTTTGCATTTCTAATTCTGTGCAACAACAGCTACAGAAGCCAGGAACCATTCTATATGGGAGGGACATCATTAAATGAGTCAGACCAACACCCCTGCATGTGAAACTCACAGTGTAGCAGGGGAGACAGAAAAGCAAGCAATGCCAATATAAAGGGCATTAATTGATAAGTGACAAAGAAAATAAGGAGGAAAGAAAAACAGTATCAGTGGGAGTGGGCAGAAGATGAATTTTTGGGGCCACCTCCTAAAGGTTTTGAGAAGGTAGTTATTAAAAGTTATGGATACTGTAGGAAGTAGAAGCCATTGCGCTTAAGGGACAATCAACAGACCAAGTAAGGTCATCAAGCAAATCCAAGTGAGGAATGGAATGGTAAGAGTAGTTGCCTGGTTGTCTGCTGCAAGGACTCAGGCTTTAACGCCACACTTTAAATGGCATTTCAGATACAGAATCAGAAGGCACTTCAGTTGTGTTTGCAACTGTGTGTCTTTCAAGAACTTATTCTCATAACACTTTTTAGAGACTGATTATCTATTTTTAAGATTTATTTCTCTGAAAATAGATCCATATCTATCACCATGCATAAAACTCAAGTCCAAATGCATCAAAGACCTCAACATAAAGCCAGCCACACTGAA
>LOJH01002878.1:5480-32654 GCA_001685095.1 Ellobius talpinus
TGCTGAGACAGGGTATGTAGCCCTGGCTGTCCTGGAACTCACTCTGTAGACCAGGCTAGCCTTGAACTCACAGAGATCTGCCTGCCTCTGCCTCTCAAGTGCTGGGATTAAAGGTGTGTACCACTACCACCCAGCTAAAATAAATATTAAAAAGTTTTGTTTTTAGAGACAGGGTTTCTCTTTCTCTGTGTAGTCTTAGCTATCCTGAAACTTGCTCTGCAGACCAGGCTGGTCTCAAACTCACAGAAATCTGCCTGTTTCTGTCTACCAAGTGCTGGGATTAAAGGCGTGCACCACCACAGCCTGGCGAGCCTCATTCTTTTTATTAAATTTTCTCCTCTCTGAGCTCTGCTGGTTCTCACTGTAAAGTGCAGCTGTAGGAAAGCTGAAGGGAGCAGCTGCTCACAGTGTCTCAGATGACCTACCTATTGCTGTGGTAATTAATGATCCCATCAGATGTTTCCACTGAGCCTTTTTTTTAATGTTGGTAATTGAACCCAGGGCCTTGCTACACCAGCCCTTAAGATTTTTGTTTTGCAACAGTTTCCCTAAGTTGCCCAGGCCTTGAACTTTTTTTATTTTGCGACAGTTTCCCTAAGTTGTCCAGGCCTTGAACTTATTTAATTTTGCGACAGTTTCCCTAAATTGTCCAGGCCTTGAACGTCTGGTTCTCCTGTTTCATCCTTCTGAGTAGCTGGGATTCTAGGCCTGCACCATCCTATGAGCACTGTTGCTAATTCCCATTGTAAAATATGTTGTTTTTGATAGAGCATTCAGATTTTTATACCAATAATGTATTTTGGTATAGATTAGGACAACTGATACTTTACAAATTCTGTTTTATAGGTTCTATATATTACTCTGCCTCTTTAAGAAACTTTATTATGGGGAATTTGGAATATGTTAACAAATAGAAGCTGAGTGTAGCTGTTGCCCAGCTCCAGCAATAGCCGGCTTGTGTGCAGTCTTGTTTTGTTTGTTCTCTGATCCACTTCTCTTTCCCTGGATGGTTTTGAAGAGCTTAGACATCATTGTTGGTATTTTAATCTTTTTAAAACCAAAAACCATTTGGGGATATAGCTCAGTGCACAGTGTTTGCTTGGCATGCTCCGGGTCCTGGGTTCAATTCCCACCTTTACCACCAAACCCAAACAGGAAGAAAACCAACAGGCACCTTAACCTTTTACTCATGGGAAGTTACAAAAATGACTTAGAAGGTGCTCAGCACACAATCCTTGCCTCCCTCCCCTTGCTGACTCCTGCACCCACAGCATCACCAGACAGGGAGTTCTGAGAAAGCACTGTGCTATGCCTTGTCACGTTTTGGTTGATCTTATGAAGTACTCACTGTTAGATTGGCTTGGCTTAAGGCCGCCCGGCTTGTGCTGAAGCTCTGAGGACTGACTGACTGTCATCTCTTTCTCCTCAGTTGATCACACCAGGGTTGTCCTGCATGATGGGGATCCTAATGAGCCTGTTTCTGATTACATCAATGCGAATATCATCATGGTAAGCTTGACTTTCACTGTGTTTTCTGGTCTTATGTTGCTAGTGTCTTTATACCTGTGACACCACCTTTCAAAGGTTTGAAGACTTTTCCTAATTTCTAGCCTGAATTTGAAACCAAGTGCAACAATTCAAAACCCAAAAAGAGCTACATTGCTACTCAAGGCTGCCTGCAGAACACGGTGAATGATTTCTGGAGGATGGTGTTCCAGGAGAACTCTCGCGTCATCGTCATGACCACAAAGGAGGTGGAGAGAGGGAAGGTACGCACTATATCCCCAGCACCTGATAAAATGTTCTTAAAGTATCGGTTGTGTGGTTCTTCTGCACTGGGTTCCACCCCTAGCTGTACTTTCCCACAGTAGCTCCATTTTGCTTCTTGGTGGTGCTTGTTTGGAAGTGTCTTTCAATATTAGCACACTGTTAGTACACATTGCCCTGTAGCCTTGTGTTTTGTGCTATGGGCGAACCAATCCTCTAGCTGCTGTAGGGTGGTTTTATTCAGCTGAACAGTCTTGTTTTTCCCTTCATTTCTATACAGACTGTGGCCTATGTTTGTTTGGATTAAATGTCAAGAATTGTTGGGTGTCTATGTGTATGTGTTACTTTGGATCAGCCACCTAGCCACCCTCTAGAACTGTCAAACCCTGCCCCCTTTCCCCCCAAACCTCATAATCTTGAGCTGAGCTCCCCACACTCTTAGGGTGCTATGGGTTCTAGGAACCCACAAGTCAATGTGCCACACCTCCAGGAAAGCAAGCATCTTGAAAGTCCGTGTTATTTTTGCATCATCTCAAAGTGAAATCCATTTATAGGTTTTTAATTGGAAGCATCTTGGTTTTTATTTGTGTTATAGCCAGAGTTTTTGTTTGGATATTCTTTATTGGTTTATAAAAAGATTGAGTGCAATTTTATAGTCACGTGTAGAAGCTAACTTGAGACAGATTGGGAGTTGAGCCTGGCAACTGAGGAGCAAGTGGTTGTGTAGGGTTCTGCTTGGTGCGCTTCTGCATGCCTTCAGCAGTGATGCCAGGTGTCCTGAGTTCCTGGGCAGTTGCAAGTCCTCCCAGTTCCACTTACTGCTTGATGCTCTGTAAGAGGTCATGTTGGGCCTGTAGCTGAAGAATTGGGTCAACCACTATTGGAAATACAGTTGGAAACTTCAGAGTAGACAGATAGGGCAGAGATGGGCCTGGTACTGTGGCCTAGTCCTCACCTCCTTGTATTCTCTGTTGAGGTCTCTGTAGTGCCCAGAGCAGTCCTCTGAATTGATTGTCCAGAAAACAGCACTATACATTGAGGATGATAGAATCCTATCAGATCTGTCAAACACAGACACTCGGTTGGATTTAGATAAGAGACCACACCGTTCCATCAGCCTCTCCTCCTTCCTTGGGTGTGTCTTCTCTGGGTTAATCACTGAGCTCTGTAGATAACTGTGCTCTTGTTTCTTGTCACCTGTAAGCTGCTCTGTATTTCTAGTCCTGGGTGCAGATTTCTCTTGCTGATGCTGGCATTGTTGGTTTTAGAAAGTGAGTGTTGTAGGTGACTTCTTCCAGAAAAAGAGAAACAACATGCTTTGCTTCAGACTCGTCACCTGGTAGATGCAAGTTCATCCCTCAAATGGACAAGACCTCTTTTCTTTACATTATTGTTACTATCTTTCTCCACTGCCTGGTGTTTTTTGTTGTTCTTGTCATTTTGTTTGTTTGTTTGTTTTGAGACTGGGTTTTGCTCTATAGTTCTCACTGGCCTGGTATTTACTATGGAGACCAGACTGACTGTTCTAGAACTCACCTTTTAGACCAGGGTGACCTCAAACTCATAGAGATCCACCTGTCTCTGTCTCGCAAGTGCTGGGATTAAAAGCATGCACCCTCACCGCCTGGCTGACCAGGCTGGTCTTAAAAGTGAAGTAATTCTCCTGTCTCTGCCTCTGGAACTACAAGTCTGCACACTCAACTTTCGTCCATCTGTTCAGGGTCCCACTATGCAACTCTGGTTGGCCTGGAACTTGCTATGTAGAGCAGGTTGGCCCCTGAGCTCACAGAGACCCACCTGCCTCTGCCTCCCAAGTGCCGGAACTAATAGTGGAGTGTGCGTGTCCCACCTGTTCTTGAAGCCAGCAGCAATTGCAGACTGTATTCTCAGTTCTGGGAAGCTGGTGTGTGTGTGGGGTCGGTAGAAGTCTGAATATAGAGAAAGCAATGATGGGACAGTGTTAGCATCCTTCTCATTCCCAGATTCCTTCCTTGCTGGGATTGGAAATTCTGCTTGCTAGGGACAGTCTTGGATTGGCTGGTCCCTCCCCTTTGCTTCTGTCATCCTCAGAGCTGACTGGGCAGGTGTTGACTCTGCTTTGGCAGGTGGGCGTTGGGGTGGGGACCAGGCTGATCTACCACATCTCCTCTTTTCCCTTTTCACCTGCTTTGCTTATTTGAATTATTCCTTTTCTTGGTGACCTAAGGGAAGGTGGTAGGCTCCTTTCCTTGTTGATGTCATGAGCAGGACTAGGACACTTGTTTTCTGCTGGTTTGGACTTTCATTCAGGGTTTGGACATTAACCTGTTTTCCTCTGGTCTTTTCCAGAGCAAATGTGTCAAGTACTGGCCTGATGAGTATGCACTCAAAGAATATGGGGTCATGCGTGTTAGAAATGTCAAAGAAAGTGCCGCTCATGACTACACCTTAAGAGAACTCAAGCTCTCCAAGGTCGGGCAAGTAAGTATATTGTCGTATTCTAGAGACTGTGACTTCCCATGGTTCACAGTCATTGTGGTGCTCCTGCTGGCATTAAACCTTTGTCCTGTCACTCACTGATTGAATGGCCACATTGGGTGCTTCGTAGATGCTAGGTCCAGTTCAGCACTGCCATGTCTTGTGAATAAGACAGGCACAGGTCCTGCCCTCACAGAGCCTGGAGAGATGTGGGTAAATATAGCTACCAGCTGCTGGTCTTCAGCTCCTGTGACATGTTCTAGAGTGACTGGTAATCCAGGCAGTGGTGGCACACGCTTTTAATCTCAGCACTTGGAAGGTGGAGACAGGCCCTGTGAGTTTAAGGCCAGGCTGGTCTACAGAGTGAGTTCTAGGACAGCCAGGGCTACACAGAGAAACTCTGTCTGGAAAACAAAACAGAAAGTGACTGGTACAATGAGGCAGGATGCATAGGGGAGGGCCCCTGAAGGGGTGATGCTTGCTGAGATGTCAAGTGGAGGAGCCATACATGAAAGCAGAGGGAGTAGGGAGTATCCTGGGCCTCTCTGATCAAGGTCAGTGTGGCAGCTTTTTTTTCTCCCCTCGAGACAGGGTTTCTTTATATAGTCCTAGCTGTCCTGGAACTCACTCAGTCAGACCAGGCTGACTTTAAACTCACAGGAATCTGCCTGCCTCTGTCTCAGAGGAGTGCTGGGATTAAAGGCGCATGTGACCACGCCCAGCTTTTGCCAGCTGTTTTTCATGGCTCATGGCTCAGGATTGGTCATGGAGTGGCTAGCTCTAAAACAAAACAGGATTTGGTTTAGAGTCATTTTTATTTCATATTTAGAAGGGTTTAGTTTAATGTCTTTGGGGACTCCAAGAAACCGCTCTCTACCTTGTGGATTACATCCACGCACAATGAGAAGCCATGCTTCAGGCCGATGTGCTCATTGTGGCTTCCCTAGCTGTCTAATTGAGCCTTCTGGGCTCAGGTATTATTTGAGTCACATACTGAAGTTCTGGCTTCAGGAAAATGGGATATAGGGCAGGAGAGGTGGGAGGGCATTGAGGAAATGCTCTCTGGTTAGGCCACATTGGGAAGAATCTTTAAAAAAAATTAGTTTGACTTATTTATTTATATTCATTATGATATTTATATTCATTATATATTATATATTATATTATTATTTTATATTATACTATACTATATAATCTATACTATATAATATATTATATTATATATAATATTTATATTTATTATTAGCATTATTACTGTTATTATTATGAGACAGGATTTCACTCTGTATCCCTGGATACAGAACTGGCTATAGAGACAGGTTGACCTCAAATTCACAGAGATCCTTCTGCTTCTGCCTTTCTAGTGCTGGAATTAAAGGTGTGTGCCACCATGATTGGTTGAATATTTTTATTTTATTTTATTGTGTTTATTTATTTCGTTTGAGACAGTTTCTCATTTTGTAGCCCTGGCTGACTTGGAACTTGCAATGTAGGCCAGGCTGGTCTTGAACTCACAGAGATCCACCTGCCTCTTTCCTGTGTGCTGGAATGAAAGGTGTACCACAATGTCTAGACTGCTGTTCTTGGTCCTTTGGTTGGGAACAGACTAGGAAAGAAGCAGTGTCAGGCCCCTGGAAAGTCATTTGCAGGACATCGGGATAATTCAGCTATTGAAGGGGAAAGAGAGACCAAAGTGTCTTCGAATTTAGAAAGTCTGACTGGACAATAGTGTTATGTCAAATGTGAGAAAAGCCAAAAGCAGAGCTGCTGTGTGGACGTCGACTTCCTTCTGGATGCATTGAGTTGAGCCTTTGAGAGGCACATACATCAGGTGTCTGGACAGTTGTGAGTGTAACATTTGTTCTAGCATTGCGCTGCTTGCTGGAGACAGAGCTGGGGAGTAACACAGTATTGCCCCCACTCTCTCAATTTACACTCCACTGTCTAGAGTACTTTGAACCCAGGAATCACACACCCTAATATGCCACTATAAAGTGCAATTAGGGCCAAGTCAAAGGATGCAGTGTGTTGAGATGGATCAGGAAGGAGGTTGGCATTTACCCTAGTGATGTAGGTAGCTGGAGCTGGCACTTACACTCTGCCCTGTAGAGCTAGAGGGGCTAAGGCATTTGCAGGTAGAGTTTAGAACCAATTGGAGGCTACTACTTACAGTGGTAAGATGGTGGGGCTTGGCTGGAATGGTAGCAGTGGAGCGGGACAGCAGAGGGCTAGCTTGGGATTCTTATAGAGGAAAATGATGTGTTAGGTGGTGGTGAACACAGGATGACCCACAGCCTCCAGACTTCTTGGGTGGGCTGCAGGAGGAGCAACAGGAATCCTGTAGAAATGCCTTTGATCCATGGAAGTTCAAGTATCAGGCTGGGCAAAGGACAGTGACCCATGCATTGTGAGTGGACTGTTTCCTGTATGGTGCTGAGGGAAGGAGGAACAGAGCCCAGAGTTGGTGATGAACAGAAAGGGATCTGTTTTCTGTACTCTCTGAAGGGTGTATACATGGGTTGTACATGCTACAGGAGGTGTGTTCATCATGGCACACCTGTGGAGGTCAGAGGACAGCTTTCAGAGGTTGGTTCTCTTCTTCTACCGTGGAGATTCTGAGGATTGAACTTGGGTTGTCAGGTTTGGTGGCAGGTGCCTTTACCCACTGAGCTGCCTTGCCAGCTGCCCTCTTGTGAGGTTTCATGATGAACTGCCAGGCTTGTCAGTGTTTCTGAGTAGCAGGCGGTTTCTTTCCCTTGGTGCTAGTTAGAAGCCATTTGTCTTGGTCCCCCACCTCCTGCTCCCCTGCCTTTTCCTTTGAAAGGTGTGACTGTACTGTGTGTCTTCTCTCTGGGCACACTGAGATGATGCTGCAGGTCTTGTTCCATCTTGCCTACCAGGAGATTTTGAGAGGAAGATGTGGGAGATGTTGGCACACGTGTGCCTTTATAGTGGTCTGGGGGGCTAACATGGATCCCTCTGGCCTTGCTGATGACAGATTACCCACTTGTACAGCTCTGATGTACAGCGATGCCTTGCCTCAGAAAGGTGTTGCTACACAGTGAGTCTGTGCATTCTCCATTTCTCTTGCTGGCCTGTCCGTGACCCATGAAGCTATTTGAGTTTCAGGTAACTTAGTAACGACAAGGCAGTTTTCCATGACATCAGCAAATTAAATGTGTGTAGCATACAAGAGAGTTTTTAATCATGGCAAGAGTCCTTGGATATGAGAAGGTTCACCAGTGGTGATTGGTATTGTAGCCTTCCTCCTTCTGTCCTCCTGTCTTTCCCTTCTTCTATCCCTTCCTCCCTCTCTTCTTCCTTTCCTTTTATCTGTGGTCCCAGTGGCCCTGGTGCCTCTGTTGGTCCTTGGCCATTGTTACTCAGAACAGCTAGGATGTCTTCAGTTCCCAGTTACTTCCTGCTTGCTGGGAGAAGCTCTTTGTTCAGCTCCTTTAATCCCTCTGTGTTAGAAAAGATTTCTTTGCGAATGGATGTGAGGGTTTGAGTTATGCAATAGTGACTCTATAGTAAGGGGCTCCCTGGGATCCCACATAATTCACAGAGCCCATCTTCCAGCTATGGCAGTGCTGTCATGGGTGTGGGTGCCTGTCTGAGGCACCGAGGGTGAGGATACAAGATGACGGGAGCAAATGCTTGAGGGGAGGCCAGAGTTTGCCAGGCTGCAATCCCTAGAGACCTCAGCAGCCTCTGGAGTTGAGTGCCACCTGCCTGAGGAAGAAGGGGAGCATGGTCTAGTGTGACAGTTCAGGGCTGTGCTTTGGCTACAGTTAGCCAGAGAACAAATTGCCATGCTGGATGTTTTAGAACATCTGATAGGCAGACTCTCCCTCCAGCCTGGTCCATTGATTCTTGGAGAAGCACTCCTGGGAGCCAGAGATTCTGGGTTTTCCATTCTTGAAGGTTCTAGGAAAGCTCAGAAGCCATGAATCCTTAACCCTTGATTTATTTAATTCTGTTCTGGCTTTTCTTGGCTCTACTCCAGGGAAATACAGAGAGAACTGTCTGGCAGTACCACTTTCGGACCTGGCCGGACCATGGTGTGCCCAGTGACCCTGGAGGTGTGCTGGACTTCCTGGAGGAGGTCCATCACAAGCAGGAGAGCATCATGGATGCAGGCCCTGTTGTGGTTCATTGCAGGTGACAGCCCATCTTGGTTTCTTTTAAACTCAGAGGTCTGGGAGTCTGCTCTCTTTGGAGATGTGACCCAGTCTTCCCAGGACTCTGCTCTTCCAGCCTCCAGTCACTTCCCAGGTGGGGCTCTGGAGTCTGCTCTAGGGTCACATGGCAGAGTGTGTGGGCTATGGTATTGTATTTGGAATGGTTTGTTTCCTAAACTCTCACTTGAACCAATCTAGAAGGGAGGGAACTTTCATTGTTCAGAGGTTTGTTTTGTTGTTATTTTGTGATAGGATCTCACGATGGAGGCCAGGTTGACCTCCCCTGCTTCTTCCTTCCAAGTGCTGGGGTAGCAGGCCTGTACCACCATGACCGGCCTGTTCAGGGTTCCCCCCCTTTTTGTTTTTTGTTTTGTTTTGTTTTAAAACCACCATTAATGTAGGTTTTGCAGCTGTGTGGCTATTTAGGAAAGAAATGAACACATTTCTTTCTTTGAATGTCTGCTATGGCCTTTAAGACAGGAAGCTACGAGTCTGTGGGCAAGTTTCTATGCCCAGAAGTGCCATAATTTTCCAATTGTTTTCAAGTAAACTTGGGAGTAGAGAAAAGATGTCATGTGCTGCTCAGGGCCTCCATGCTCAGCACTGTGAACCTCATGGCAAGCCCCCATTCCACGGATGAGGAAACAAGGATACCCTAGAGGCCCGTATCAGAAACAGAGGGAACTGACAGCTTAGGGATTGGGTGGGGAGAAGCTGATGTGTAGCTGTGACCAATGTCATCTAGACCCACAGAGCAGAGCCTGTGGACATTAATGGCTTGATTCCAATGTGAAACCCCCACAAGTGACTCTAGCCTCCTTCTATTTATTCTTCTACCCACAGTGCTGGAATCGGCCGGACAGGAACATTCATTGTGATTGACATCCTTATTGACATCATTAGAGAGAAAGGTAGGTCATCTGGAGGGCAAGAAGGCACAGTTTCAGTTTCTAGTTTGTGAGAGGAGAGTGCCAGGGAAAGTAGCCTGGGAGAGAGAATTCACAGGAGAAAGAAGTGGTTGTTTAAATGTGGATGAGGTTTACTTTCAGTGAGTTCCCCTGTTGATCTTTTGCTATAAAACAGTGTCCTAGAGTTCTGCTCCCATCACTGTGCCTTCTGTTACCCATGTTGTGAGCCCCCTCCAGCCACTCGTTCCTTGCCTGTGAGGTGAGCTGGCATCATTCTTGGGAACTGAGGGGCTTCGGACCCTAGCACTTTGTCCTAACAGCTCCTGGCATTGTCCGGAGCATTAGCTCAGGAGTCCTTTTGTGTTCCCCATGACTAGTGGTGTGCGAAAGACTAGCTCTGTGTCCCTTCCTGCTGTGGAAAGTGGGTGCCCAGCAGCTCTCCCTGGCCTCATGCATTCCTGTAGCTTCAGGGTCTTTGTTTTGCAGGTGTGGACTGTGACATCGATGTTCCTAAAACCATTCAGATGGTGCGGTCCCAGAGGTCAGGGATGGTCCAGACAGAAGCACAGTACCGGTTCATCTATATGGCCGTCCAGCATTACATTGAGACGCTGCAGCGCAGGATCGAGGAGGAGCAGGTATGGAACGAGGGGCTGGCACATGGACTCAGCTCCAGACCAGGCTGCCTGGACTCTTAGAGTGAGAACATGGGCTTTCTTTATCTAGAAAAGGTTAACACAGATTCCCACCCCTGTGGTCTCTCTGGAAGGTATGGCCATCCTCTGCATTCTAGGTCAGTGAAGTGTGGTGCTATTGTCATGAGTTGACAGTCCAAGGCTTTGCCATACAGAAAGGAAGTGACTTTTACATGCCAGACTTAGAACTCAGCCTACAGTTTCCAGCTTGCTTCAGCTTTGATCTAGGCTGGTCTATCCTGATTTCATCTTGTAAAATGAATGCCTTGTTCTTAATAGAGCATGGCAGTTTGAGCCACTAATTTGGCTGCATTGAAACAGTGAATTTCAATTTTAATAAGCTGTGCATAATGAACAGTGTGCAGGAGCCTTTCCATGTGAGGCTGTTCATAACAGATACAAAGCCGAGTTAATTAGGATGCGATAAGCAGAGGGAGTTGAGGAGAGCTGTTCTTTTTGGGGAGCTTTGCTTATTCCCCTCCCGAACCCCATTGTGCTGCAGCAGATGGATGATATCTGAACACCAGCCACATTTGTCCTTTTTACTGCTATTGCTTTCCAGGAATAACAAGAGAGGGGACTCAGTGTATGTCACAATGTGGCAGGCTGTCTCTTAATGGGTAGCTTTATTTTTTTTTTAAAGACCATCTCACTGTGTACCCCTGGCTGGCCTGAAACTCACTATGTAGATAAGGCTGGTCTTGTACTCATAGAGGTACTGCTGCCTCTGTCTCCCAAGTGCTGAACAAAGGTATGTGCTTCTTTACCTGGCCTAGAAAAATAGAACCACATCATCAGCCTTGGCAGCCAGAGGGAAGTGCCCCTTTCTGAGCTTAGGTACTCACCCAGACACCCATGTTAGGCATTCATTGTGCATACAATGAGAAATAAAGTGTACATAGGTATGTGAGGTCATATGATTGATTGACAAGCCACCTATCCTGAACTTCAGTGTTTTAAATCTGAATTCAACCTGAGCCATATATATGTGGCTCTAGAGAACAAACCCAGAGCTTCATGCTTCCTAGGCCAGCACTCCACCACTAATCTGTACCCCCTGACCTCTAAATGTAGATGATTACTCTGAAGTTCTTTTATACACGATTTCCAGTTACATTAATTGGGGCTATTAATAGTTTAAGAGGTGCTCAAAGAATAAATTTAAAGAGGCGGCACTATGATTGCTAAGTCTGGTCAGGAACAATTCAGGAGCACACTCTCATCTTGCCAGGGGTTCTCTGTTTCGCTTGGATTTGTATGCATGTTAGAACTCAGAGGTAGAAACAGGTGGATCAGAGATTCAAGGCTATCTTTGGCTATGTATTAAATTCCTGGTCATTGTGAGCTATGTGGGACTTGGCCACAAAAAACCAAAACAACAACAAAAAGAAACCACGGCTACATGAAAAGAACCAACCTTTTCCCCCCACTTATTTTTAAATTTAATTTAAAATATGTATGAGCCTGTGTTCACATGTGGGTGTGTGTCCTCAGATCCCTGGAGCAGGATGTGCACTTGCATTGTGCAGCACTGCTGTGGGGACCTGTGCTTCCCGCTGCAGGAACACTTTGTTTGCACTCTTTTTTGTTTGTTTGTTTGTTTTTTCGAGACAGGGTTTCTCTGTGTAGCTTTGGATCCTGTCCTGGAACTTGCTCTGTAGACCAGGCTAGCCTTTAATTCACAGAGATCCACCTGCTTCTGCCTCCCAAATGCTGGGATTAAAGGTGTGCGCCACCGCCCGGCCCATTTTGCACTCTTACCTGCCGCCATGGCTCCCTCTTAAGCCAGGCAGATCCTTGAATTAAGGAACAGCACAAAACTCATTCAAGATAATGAATTATTTTGAAATGTAGTAATTTTCCAATTTAGGATGAGTTAAAGCCCTTTGGGAGTAAAAGTATTTGCTAGAGAAGGTTAAATGAAAACAAGAAAGTGACAGTTGGGTGGAGAGTCGTGGGAAAGGAAGGGGAGAGAAAGAGAGACAGAGATAGAACATACACACTTGCCAGCAAGAAAGAAATACTTGGGGAAATGGTGTTAGGGACAGTCATGAGTGTTTATGTATAATAGGCCTCTTTGCAGTTTGAGAGATTGTTTTTTAAAAATTTCCATTTATAGTAGTAAGTACTTTATTTGCAAAAGCAGTATGTGGTATTTCTTTATCTGACTTATCTGAATGTAAGATGTTAACACAGCATTCATTCTCTCTTTAAACTTTGAAATGTATGCAATATTTAAAAAGGAACATTTTTAAGTATTTATATCTCTTTGCTTCTAAGTGCATTGGTATGTATTTTCAAAAATATAAGGACATTCTGTTACCTAGTCATGATTCAGTTACCAAGTTGAGGAAGCGGACACTGATAGAAAGCTCTGTGTAACCTTGGATCAGGACTGGGGCTGTAGCCCAGTATGAAAACACTTACAGTATTCTGAGGTCCATCCCAGTATTATATACAAGCATACCAGGTGGAGCTACACACTTGTGGAATTCCAGTGCTTGGGGGTTCAGGCAGGAGGACACACACACACATACAGAGAGAGGGAGGGAGGGAGGGAGAGAGAGAGAGAGAGAGAGAGAGAGAGATACAAGTACACACAGACACACATTGAGACTCATACATATACATCTCACTTGGGGAAAAAAGATTTGGACACATTTAACTGGGGATGTGGCTCAGTGGCACAGTGCTTAACTAGCATGGCCCAAGCTTTGGGCTTGATGTCCACCATGAGGGAGGTGGGTGCTTGAGGAAGTAGCCTATTTCTCACTGTACTTTTTTTGCCTACTAGTTATACATTGATATAATGTATATATTTATATACATACACACATATATGTGTGTGTATATATATATTTTTTTTGAGGCAGGGTTTCTTTATGTAGCCCAGGCTCTCCTAGAACACTCCCTGTAGACCAGGCTGGCCTTGAACTCAGAGATCCACCTGCCTCTGCCTCCCAAGCGCTGGGATTAAAGGTGTGCACCACCATCACCTGGCTCTTTTTTTTTTTTGGCTCTTTTTTTAAATGAATGAATACATTTAGTTTTATCTGCCCTTGGTGTTTTGCCTGCATGTGTGTTTGTTTAAGGGTGTTGTGTCTCCTGGAACTGGAGTTACAGTTGTGAGCCACCTTGTGGGTGCTGGGAATTGAATCTAGGTCCTCTGGAAGAGCAGCCAGCATTCTTAACCACTGAGCCATCTCTCTAGCCCCAGTAATTCTTGCCTATAAACATTAGCATAGCATTTGACAAATGATGCTTACTATTTCTTCAGTTGTCTCCCTTTTCTCAGTTTGAGTGGAACAATAAAAATTATGTATATTGCTGGGCATAATGGCACACGCCTTTAATTCCAGCATTCAGAGGCAGAGGCAGGTGTATCTTTGTGAGTTTGAGGCCAGCCTGGCCCTAAATTGCTAGTTCCAGGCTAGTCAGAGCTATATAGCGAGATCTTGTTTCCTACCAAACAAAAATACTGTATATATGTATTGAGAATGTACAATGTATTTGGTGTGTAGAAACACTGTAGAGTGATTGCCATGGTCAGGTGGATCATCGCCCCCAGCACCCTGCAGCCCACTTCTTCCTGTGTGTGCTGAGACCATGGAGTCTACTCTCAGCAGAGTTCCAGTTTCCTCTGCCTTGTCCAGTCTAGTGCTGAGTATGAGGCCTCCAGAGCTTATGATGTTATGTTTGAGGATTTGTACCTGTGACCAGAGTCTTCCCACCACTAGTTCCTGATGACCCCTGCCCCATCACAGTTGCTAGGACTTGATCAGGATCCATGGAGTGCTTGGCTTTCTGTGTCTGGCATCTGTCACTCAGCTTGATGACCTCCAGGTTCACTTGTGTTGTTACAGATGGGTTGCCTTCTTAAGCTGAATGATGTCCCATTTTTTTTGTGTGTGCGCTTCCTCCTTTGCCTATCTGCCTCCTTCCCTCTTTCTTTCCCTCCATCCTTTCCATGACTGGAAACTTGTGACATGGCTTGGTCATGTCTTGGTGTGTAGGAAACAGGGATAAGACCTGGGGACCTACTTCTACTTGCTGATCACATGTCAAAGGTTCTATCCGTTCCCCAAACACCATCACCAGGATTGGGCACTGGAGCCATAACTGATGATGATGTGTATAGGTGGGAGGCTGAATGGGGGAGGGTTAGAAAGGTGAAGACTCCCTGATGGGGTGTGGGAGGAGTCAAGTTCTGTGTTCCAGCCAGGGGCAGTTGCTCTCCCATTCTGCTCTTGGCCTTTAGAGTTTAGGAAAGGTCAGACTATCTGCCCATGGAAGGTGCTTCACTGCAGATGGCTTTAGCCTGCCTGCCCCTGAGCATCAGTTAGCCATAGATGAATCACAGACATGCAGACCTTTGTCCGGGAGTTTCCTAGATACTGGAAACACAGAGCCTCCCTTCACCTGGAAGTAAAACAGAACCCCTCATCCCCATGGGGCTGAGACAAGCCCATCTGGCTCATTGATGTTCTTCCTAAATGACTGGAAGAATCTGAGCTTCTTGGGCTGCTCTCACCATCCAGATAGTTCTGCTCTGCTGTATCAATTGCTCCTCCCTAGAAAACACTGGCCACTTCGTGCAGAAATAATTGGTTTTGGTTCTCAAGAAGGTACTGAGTAAGGAAAAAGGAGGTGGTTGCTGTCAGAGGGAATGTCTTCACTGTCATGCAAGCTGAGAAAGTTTTGTCAATCTGCTGTGCAGCACGAATATACTTGGTCCATGCAGATAAAGCTTTGCTAGCTGGAGGAGCTTCTCCCGTTTTTGCTATAATTCCTTTTGTGACCATCACCCATCCTATGCCCTCTCCTCCCCCATCTTCCTTTGCCCTTCCCATCTTCTTCAGTGTCAGAGATGAGATCTGAGACAAGGTCTCTTTCTTTCTTTTAAAATATTTATTTTATTTATAATTCTGCGTTATGTGTGGGTATGTCTGTGAAGGTCAGAGGTGTCAGACATCCTGGACCTGAAGTTATAGGCAGGTGTGATCTATCTGAGACTTGAACTCTGGTCCTCTGCAGGAGCAGTGTGAACCTGTTATGACATCTCTCCAGCCCAGAGTCGAGGTTAGGTTCCTGTTTCTCCTGCCTCCTTCTCCCAAGTGCTGTGATTATGGGTGTGCACATCCTCTGGGCTTGTTTTCCTTCCCAGGGTGTGTTCTCACACTCCTTTGGTTCAGGAGCTCTCCTTGCTGCTGATTTCCCCAGAGTGAAGAGAGAGTAGTCACCAAGGAGTCACAACTTTGATTGGATTTGTTGTCACAGATGCCTTGTTGCCTTTGCTCTGGGAGTACATCCATGTGTGGTGTTTAACTCCTTACCCAGTGTGGCCGTCCCTCAGCATCCAGGGAGACTTAGTCTTAGAGGACAAGATTCCCTTGTCCCTTGTGGAAGGTCTTAGCTTTTCAGAGAACCTGCTCTGTCCTCATGTAGCCCAGGTTGGCCTTGAACGTGGGAAAAGTCTGTGCATGCTTAGTACAACATTGTTTGTGGATATTTTTGATTCATGGTTGAATCTGTGTAGAAGCCACAGATATAGAGGGTGACTGTATGAAGTTGATAATGTTCCCTTTCTCAACTCCTCTGCCTCAGCCCAGAGTGGGGCTGGGGATATTAGAAATGGCCCTGTAGAATGTAGGCCTGTGCTGTGTTGTCTTTCTGCAGGGACCCCCATCCTCCAGGGCTCACTTGAACTTCAGGTCTCAGCACCTTCCTGAGTAGTTTGTTGCAGTGTGAGTAGCTTATGTCTGGTATCAGCTGCCTCCTTCCTGTGGTGTGCAGGCTGGTGTGCTATGCTCCATGGTCTGTGTGCAAGGACCTTGGCTCCTGAGTACTTGTGGGTCTGCTGGGCTCCAGTCAGTCTCTGTCTGGTAATGTAGCTGAGTTTCTCTTTGATACCCCTCCCCCTGTCATCTGTCTACATTCCTGGAACCCCAGAGCAACCCTAAGCTTCATACTGTATTTACTTGTCTTTATGTAGAGACAAGAGCCAATATAGCCCAGACTTGCCTCTCACTCTGAAGCTGAGGATGAACTTGAACTTCTGATCCTCTCTGAGCTCTACCTTTCTAGTACTGAGATCATGAGTGGTTAGTGTGCTCTGGGGATGGAAGCCAGGGCACCTATGCTGGGTAAGCAGTCTACCAAATGGGCCACAGCTTTTGTTCCCAAAGTGGCTCCCTTTGTTTAATGGACATGTTCTGGAGAAGAGGTTCAGTCACTAAGAGACTTTGCTACTCTTCCAGAGTTCCTGAGTTCAGTTCCTGATAACCCATGTTGGCAATTATAACAACAGCCTATAACTTCAGTTTCAGGAAATCTAATGTTCTTTTCTGGCTTCCAAGGGCACTTTGACACACGTGGCATGCATACAAATAGACGCATTGTACATATATCCATTAAACACAAATATAGACATCTTGAAACTGCATAGACCCCATTGTTCACTAGTTCAGATATTGGCCAGTGGGATCCGGAGTATTATTGTTCCTCAGCTTGTGTCTTTTACTTATCATTTTTTTTATTTTTTATAACTTATTTTTATTATATGTGCATTGGTTTTCTGCCTGTTTTGTCTGTGTGAGGGTGTCAGGTCCCCTGGAACTGGAGTTACAGACAGTTGTGAGCTACCATGTGGGTGCTGGGAATTGAACCCAGGTCCTCTAAAATAGGAGCCAGTGTTCTTAACTGCTGAGCCGATCTCTCCACACTCCCCCAGGCATTTTATATGAATACATTTGCACGCAGTCCTCTCCTCTCCTCTGCTGCACACTGTTTTACTATATGAACATATAGTTCTTTTGCTCCGTTGGGCATTTCTTAAGAGCATCATGTGCTAGTCACCCCGTAACTCCTGTACAGTTTTTAGGGTTCCATGCAAGGGTTTCCCTGTGAAACATGGATGCAGTTCATCCAATGCATGCTTTTTTATTTTCACTAAAGACTAGTTGGTGCCACTTTCACTGTTGAGAACCAGATAGCATCTTTTCTTTTCTCCAGTGCCAGGGGTCAATCCCAGAGCCTTGTGCAATCAGACACGAAGCACTTATTGCTAATTATGTCCCCAGCCTACCAGTTTAACCTCTCTGAGCAACTGATGGTGGTTCCCAGGAGTATGTCAGTCTTTAGTATGGCTACACTGCCTAGCAGTGCTCCTGCTCCCTTATGGATTCCATTTTGAGAATTGGCAATCTGCAGGTGAATTTGAAAAAAGGTGACCAGCCAATGGGATGGTACATTGGTTAGAAACACTTGCTGTTCAAACCTGATGACCCTAAGCCCAATCCTCAGCGACTTGGAGGAAGGAGAGAGCTGACTCTATAGGTTTGTCTTCTGCTCTCTACACATGTGTGGCACGTGTGAGCCCTTACACATCACATACACATACAAAGACATCGTGAGATGAGATTGTATTTCCATTGGTTTTCTTGCCTTGCCACATCATTAGAGTCAAATAACATTTTAAGGTGCTGTGATCTTTTCTGATGTGTATTAGGAATTAGATTGCAGGGTTGGTGGAGTATCTCAGTGCCAGAGCACATGCTCAGCCTTGTGCAAAGGGCTCTGGGTGCCATCTATCCCCAATGCTAAATGAATAAAGTACATTATTGTGCCTTCCATCCCTGCATGCATTTCTACTTGAAGTGAGTCCTTCTGGAGTATATCCCTTTCTTACTGTCATCTAAACATGGTGGAGTGGGCCCATGCCTGAAGTGGTTAGAGTTCCGTGGAAAGGCAGCAGGAACTCTGCGCTTAGGAGCAGAGTCTCTGGCCTGGTTCAGTGGGCAGTTCCTTCATTCATACAACTCTGGGGACTCTGGGATACTGCGGTCACAGAGCACCCCTCTTGAGGATACTGGGCCAAGGAGGAGACAAACTCCTGACAGTGTGGCTAGCATCTCCGTGTTCTTAATATTTTGGCCCGTCCATCTCTCTCTCTTTTTTTTGATAAAGTAAAAAGTTCTTTTGTTTCTGTATTCTTTTAAAAAAAAAAACCAAAAAAACCCACAATCCTTCTTACCTGTATTTTTCCAACTTCCAGAAAAGCAAAAGGAAAGGACATGAATATACCAATATTAAGTATTCCCTGGTGGATCAGACGAGTGGCGAGCAGAGTCCCCTGCCACCTTGCACCCCAACACCACCCTGTGCAGAGTAAGTAGTGATGTGGCAGCTTAGCTCTGGTAAAAGCTAATGCAGTTGTTTGCAGTATTTCCCTTTCACACTTGCTTACTACCCACTGATAATACATGGGGGTGGTTGGGGTTGAGGCTGTCTAGGAACTGTGTGGACAATGTCTAAACAGAGTTTCAAGGTCCCTAACCAGTAGGCACATGCAGGGCTTTCCAGACCCTGTGTGGCCTAAGCCTGTTAGGTCAGGGTTCTCAAGGGGAAGTCTAATTTTCCTTTTGCAGGGGAATTATTTCAGTGGAAGGTGCTGTCCCTTACAATGTATTGTGGCTCTTTGACAAGTAGGAATAAATAAGTATTCATGTGTGAGCATGACTATGATCTGCCAGTCTTCCTGCCAGGCAGCTTTTTTGTTTTTTTGAGACAGGGTTTCTCTGTGTGTAGCCCTGACTGTCCTGGAATTCACTCTGTAGACCAGGTCAGAGAGAGATCTGCCTGCCTCTGCTTCCTAAGTGCTGGGATTAAAGGCATGTGCCACCACTGCCTGGCCCAATTAAGTTTTTAAGCACAAGGGTCAGAAAGCCAGAGCCCACAGACCTAGCTTTGTTTTTTAAAGGAGTCTTTAAAAAAGCAAAAGGGCATCTATCCCAGTAGGAAATGATGGGCAATTATGAATAGGCTTGCTGCAGAAGAAGCAATGGGCGGCTTAGGGGCACACAGGGAGGACTCCCTTTCCTTGGTGGTCAGTGAACAGGAAGGGAAAGTTTGAAGCTCTTTCCACACACCAGATGAAGTCAGAAGGGCAGTGTCCAGCAGTGATGAGGACAGTTTTGTTTTCAAGGAACAGCTGCCTATCCCACAGCAGCAGTTCAGGACCTTGGTTCAGCTCCATGCACGGGACAGCTTGCCTTGGCAACTCCAACCAGAGCCTTAAGAGTACCTTTGACCTTGCACTTTGGAGAGTTCGTCTTATGGAAGCGCTCAGATCTTGGGAATGATTTTCTTCCAGAGGCATTCAGCATGACATCATCTTGATAGTTTAAGAATTTGGAAGGTACTTTAATAGTACACCTGTGACAGGAAGCCATTTGACGTTCTAGCATGTGAGATGAACTAGAGATACTCCGAAGTGGAGTGCTGAAGGTCCCATGTCCTGTCAGTCAGACTCCACATAGCCCTGAACTTTGGATGGAAAAAGGAAATTAGTTCCTGACTTTTACAGTTAAATACTACAGAGTCCCTAGTATTCAGCAGCTGTGGAGTTGTCAGGGTTTTGAATATTTAACCAGCAGTGTTCTACATCCATCTCTACAGATCTCTGTCTGTGTCTGTTAGATAGACACACTCTTGAACCTGGAGCCACAGGCTGATGCTTACAACTTTCTTGAAGGCAACTAACTGTCTTCAGGGCATTTGGGGGTGAAGTACCCCAGTCTTTTGTGCTGATGCTCTGTAGCCTGTCTTTAAAGACTCTCAAGAGAGGCAGGACTCCAATAGAACCCATATTCACATTCCAGGAGACCCAGGTCCCTGCAACTTAAATGATAGTTTTCAGGGCTATTGGCACTGAAAGGCTTTTGGCACAGGTTAGCACTGAAGTCTACTGTGATCTCTCTTCCTCATTCTGCTCCTCCTGTCACCCCAATGCCTGGTGTCCTAAGGGCCCTGGCTTAGCCACAGTCCCTCAGACCATACCCCTCTGCCCCTCATGCACCATGGCCTGGGAAAGGAAAACCCCAAAGCATAACACACACATTGGTTCTTTCCAGAAGGGCTTTGCCAGTTCCTGGTTTAAAGTGAAATACATCAGGACAGCCTTTGTTAGCCTAGTCATGTGGCTAGCAGCTTTGCCATTTGTACAGTCACTGTCCGTCATAACATTTACTTTCTCTTTCCCCTGGCATCTGGCTTGTTTGACTCTGCTGTGGGCTTTTAAAGCCCCACTGACTTTAATATTGGCTCTACACGGCTCTGAGAGCAGATAGAGCCCTGTGTTTACATTCTCTCTCTGTTAAACACAGGAATGAAATCCTGTGGCAGCGGTGTTCTCTCCTGAGTCACTGAAACACTTCCTGTTTCCCTGTCTCCCAGCAGACTGCCCGGGGTTGCTGGTGCTGTAAGCCACTAGCTGCAGTAACTTGCTGGGGAGCCAGCCCCTTCCCCGCGAAGCTCTCCTGCTCCTGCCAGGCCAGTCTGCCTCGCTCTTCATGCTGTCTCCTCGTAGGATGCACACCTCAGATCCGGGGCTGCTCAGAGTCCCCATCCTCCGATACCCTTCTTAACAGAAGGGGGCTGGCCCTTGGATGTTGTTTTAGTTCTTTACCCAAGGCTCTAAAGGTGTCTGGAGCCTGCCTTCCTGTTCTGATGCCTCTGCTGGACATGACCACAATTCCTGTCTTGTGTGCACATGACCCAACTCCTTTGTTATCCTCCAAGCAGCCTTCGCTCCATTCACACTCAGAAGGCACAGGACTCAAGGCCCCTGCTGCTTTTCCAACTTCATAATGATACTGCACATAGGTGTCTGAGAGTTAGCTCCTGGGTGAGAAGGGGGTCTTAGCAAAGCTAGGCCAGACAGCACATGGCAGGTGTCTTCCTTCTTCCTTTCTCTGCAGAATGAGAGAGGACAGCGCTCGAGTCTATGAGAATGTGGGCCTCATGCAACAGCAGAGGAGCTTCAGATGAACCCCACTGGTGGCAACACGCAGGTATTTAAACACCACAATGTTCTCTGGGACTGTGTTTCACAGCGTTCCTAGACAGGCAGGTGATTTGTGTATGCTAGAGCAAAACATAATGTAATGAAGCTATGCAAACCAGCCTCTTTCTTCTGGCCTTGTTCCTCTCCAGGCCGGGTTTAAGGTTTACAATTCACTGAGCATTAAAATCAGATCAGATAACTGCATGGGGTGGGGCTGGCACATAACAGCAAGCAGTTGAGTGTGGCAAAGAGCAGCCATCACTATTCTGCAGATAGAACTGGGCTTGAGTGGCACAGGCCCTGCTACCTGTGATCTCTTGGCATCAGGAGCAGCCATGCCTCTAAGGGCTTTTGATTGGGTCATTTCTCTGTGAGGTGCCTCCCTATCAGTCACCGTTGATCCATATACATGATGCAAGCTTGTATGGTATGTTAGAAACACATAGTATAGTATCACAGCTAAAACTCCTGTCAGTAACAGTGTAGTTTACCAGAGAACGTTTGTCTAGCATGTGTGTGTGACACGCTAGTTTTGGTGCCCAGCACCTTCCAGAAAGTATGACGCTTTCCATGCTTATAGATGTGCAATTTCTTTCTACCCCAGATGCGAACTTTCACCCCTTCCCTAAAAATGTCACGAATAGATGAGAAAGTCTCCAGGACCCATGTGTTCAGAAGCTCGCCCACCTGGGTTGTCTAACTGCCTTTTGAGAAGCGAAGTTTGGAACCATTTGAAGAGCACGTATCTAATCGGCACCTCCCTTCCTCAGATAAGGAGAAACTGCTCTGCGTTGTCAACAGTGCTGTTTTATGGAATTGGCTTTGAATTGTGGAAGCAGCTAAATTGTGCTCTGTATTTTACACATTATGGGACTCAAATTCTAGTTATGGGCAGGATTTTGTTTCTTTTAATGACCTTAACTGATCTGATTCCCCCCCACCCCCTCTCTTTGGGGAATCATGGGCCCCTTGTAAGAAAGAAAGGATTTGGAGAAATTCAGGAACAGCTTCTCCAGCAGTTCTCCAGAAGGCAGCAGTCTGTAAACCACTGCTCATTTTACGCTGGCCAGGGGTTGCTTAGGGCTGCCCATCATCACAGACTCACTGTTCAGTTCCAGGGACTGGGAGACCAGGCTGTAGGGTTGCACTGGTGAAGGCCTTCTGGCTGTGCCACAGCGGATGGGAAGAGTGAGGGCTGGCCTCACTCTTACAGCAAATCAGTGACTCCACCTTCAAGATCCAACTGTTCCTGAGCGTCCCACTTGTCAACACCATGGCATCCGGGATTCTCTGCGCTCTCTGCAGATGCATATCGGGGCACATTCAGCACAGAGTGACCCAGTCAAGGACAGTTCACTTTGTTAGCAAAACGATCATTCAACCAGTGATGAGAGTCAGGGGATAAAAAGTCATGACCGAAAGGCCGTGGGAATTGGCAGATGAGAAGCCTTTCCTCTGAAGGTGACCCCTTGGCTTCAGGTGGTAACAGACAAGCTGTTTGGGAAAGTGGCTGTTGTCTTTGCACTGCGGTCGCCATCTTGTATTAGTAAGACCCTGGGTGAGTGGCATTTGTTCTTCACTTGTTCCTGACCGGCCCACACCACCCCCATTCTTCGGTCTTATCTGGGCTTGCATGAGCCCATCTGCCCTGTGGGGGTCACTTGGGGAGTTGGCAACATGGCTGAGACCCTTAGCTTCTGTCTCAATGCGCTGTCTTCCAGGTCTCTTCTCCTGGGTGTCCGAAAAGACACTTAGTTTCTGTCTTCCATATCTCTTCTCCTGGGTGTCTGTAACCTCACTAGCAGGGAGGCTGGGCCTTTATGTGTCCCCCAGGGCTTAAAGGCAGAAGTGTCCTTCAGATTCAGTCCTGGAATGCCCATGACTTCTTCCATGGCTCCCTGTGTGGGAATCAGACTTATCCTGAGGTATTTAGTGGAGGTGCCATGCTCTGGGGCTCAGATGGCCTCAGACTGTGCTGTGGGTGAAGCAAGTGGCTGTAGTTAGCAAGAACCCAGGCTGCTTATAGTAGCTGGTGTAAACTGTGGGTCAGATGAGAAATGTACAGAGCCCATTCTAGAAGCTTCTGAGCCAATTTTTCTGGCACCACACACGTGTTACACTACCCTTACCTGAAGACCTGGTGTGGTAAGGCTGGGTGTGTTTGGGAACGAATGGAAGCTTGTTCCTGAAGCCCTGCAGATGAATGAAGGTGATGCTTCATTGGTTGAGTGTGAAGAGTGGCAGTCCTGGCCAGGCCTCCTGTCAGGTCTGGTCAGCCACTTGTGCTCTCACCAAGCAGCAGGATTTGCTAATGTTCTGCCATAAGTGCCTTCTCTAGAGACACCCCGTCTGCCTGCGTGCTGATCGTTGAGAGCATGTTTCAGTGAAAGCATTCAGATATTGATGCTCATGACAGACAGTGGCACAGCCTCCACTCACATTCCTGAAAGGAAGGACTGGACCCTGCCTTGCACTCATTCCTTTCTGAGGCCTCCCATTCCCTGGCAGCCTGAGGTGGTTGGGCAGTACAGGGCCCCCATTTTCTCAGAGCATGTGTGTTGATCCTTGCCCCTTCTCCACTGGACTCATTGCTTCAGAGCACAGTGTGGCCTGGCCGTGTTCCCTCATCAGGGGAACATGGGGACTGCTGCCTTCTCACAAGCCTGTGACGATCAGGATCCCAAATCCTATTTTGTAGCACATTGTCACAATGAATGGTGTTGGGGATGGTGGTAATATCTAGACTCTGGACTCTGGGGACAACGTCTCTCACCAGCACACACAGGTTGGCTGTCCAGCTGATCTACTGAGTTAATGTCTCTGCCTGCAGCTCAAGATCCCGGAGCAGAAGACTTGTTCTTAGCCCACTATGTTCAGTACAGCATGTGGTTTCCTTTGGCTCCCAGAAGCCAGCCAGTTGTCACGCCAGTAAGGGAACAGATTCCTACGAGTCCCTGGGTCTCCCGGATCTGTCAAGTGTGGTGGGTGCAGCGTCTCAGGAGAGGGTGCTCTGTGTTGGAGTCAGGTGCAGTGTCTGGGAAGGTATTGGAGGTGTGGATTTGAAACAGTGGGAATGAAAGTTGCAGAAGTGGTTCGTGGGCAAGTTGGAGAGCAGACTAGATGTGACATACTTGGTCCCCTCACTGCTGAGCCTTTTAAATTAGAAACATAGGATTTTATATATGGGGGAAAATTGTCTAGCACATGGTATTGGGGTTTCTAGAAAGCCACACTTAAGTCTTAGTAAGAAGGCTTGCCACACCGGTGTGCAGCCCTAGTGATGCCCCAGGTTGCCTCTGCCATCATAGTCGGTGCCTTTCTGATGGCGAAATTGGGCTTAGAAGACTGTTGGGTGTTGTCAGCTATGTTCTTACAGAGCTGGTGGCCTTCAATGACTTTGAATTGGTCAGGGTTATTTCTAGTGTGTTTTCTGGGAATTCAAGAACATAAGCATTGTTTTCTTGTGCCAGGACTAAGGCAGGTGCACTTGTGAGGTGTTCTGTAGATTCGTGATCCTTAGGGAAATAGATTGCAGGCAGAAGTGCAAGCCCAGTGCAGGCTTTGCTCTTGTCGGTTGTCAGGGGTCACTTTACAGCACACAGTTGTCCTGGTTTCAGATGCCTTCCTTAGGGCATCTGTGCTAGTCTGCCATTTACTAAACCTTTCCCCCTTTTGGAAAGAAGCTCCTGAGTAGAGTTCATTGTGTTTCCCATCACTAGCAGCTGCTACTCTTTCTGGGTGGGTCGGACACAAGTGAGAGCAAAGAGCAGTTGCTGTCGGTGCTGTAGAACTTGGCTGCGCATCAAACTAATTTTCACAAGTATTCCTCCTAAACCTCAATCATGGGATTAATAATTTGCCTGTTTATTTATGACTTAATTGTGACTCCTATTAATAAAAGCTAATGGGAAAGGCCCCTCCCTGAGGCTGATGACTAGACTCACGTTTAACTTCCCTACAGCATTATGAAGCACCAGGCAGAGTATTAAAGAAATGTAATATTTTATTGAAAATTCTGTCCTTTAAAAGGAACATGTTTTTGGGTGTCATCATTTTGGTGTGCATCATGTAAATGTTGGCTGTTTGCTGTTTTTTACACTATAGTGGCAGGAGATGAACTCAGCTGCCATTCTGCCCACACACCATGTAGTCTGCGATTCTTTTTTAAGTGACTTTAACAGAATAGTTCATGTAGGGAAACCTCAGAGGTCATCACCTCCCCACCTGTGTCATGAGTGTCAGCTGCTTTCTTAGCTGAAGTCTTCAGAGTGTATGTATCTGCATACAGAGGCAGTGTATTTGTGAGCTGTCTGGAACTAAAAAATAGAATACAACCATTTTCTTGTATTACAGTATTTGTCATTTTCTTTGTTGGCATGTCTGGGCATGGGGTGGGAAGCAGGGGGATGATGGCGTCTCAGGCAGCAGTCCTGCTGGAAGGACTCTGAAATGCAGAGTAAGGGTCTCATTGCTGGCCTGCCTTTTGTGGCTTCCAGGGACAAGCAGGAATTCTGGCTGCAAGGACTTGGGAGTGAATAAAGATCCCAAACTGTGTGACCACTGTGGGACCGACAGGAAGCAGGGTTGGGGGAGTGATGTTCTGGTGTGTGCACCAAGGGACAGCACTGCACTTGAGACATCAGTGCTCCCTGTACAAGGCATGTTCAAGCAAGAGTGGGTGGGGTCTTTATTTTATAACCCTGGAGGGGTTACACCTATGTTAACCTGGGGCCTCACCTATGTTATACTTGAGCCCACCCCAACCCCTCACTGGGGGATTCTAGACAGGCCTTCTACTGCCAAGCCATGATGCCTAGCTCTGGGCCATGTTCTTCCCACCACAGCATGTATTGGACAGGAGGAAATCATTTCATAAATACCCAAGCAGGTGCTTGTTTGTCTTCTGTTAGGAAGGGAAGGCACTGGGTTACTTCCACTGGGTTCAGCCCAGGCATGCCATAAAGATGATTGGATCCACTTGGCTCTCCAGAAAACACAGATTACCTTTTAAATGCCAGGCTCTGAGCCATGCCAGATGAATGAACAATAACCAAACCACCTGATATGGTGCCTGCCAGCTAGAAGGAGCAGCCCCCCTGGTACAGATTAGAAGCAGCTAGTGGAGTGTTATCCTGAAGGTGTCTGGCAGGGCTGAGACCAAATTGGGTAAAGAGGAGCTAAAAAACTGGCTTGATGCACTACTGGCCTCTCCATTCCTTAGTTCATATCCTTCTGAAATCCCAAGCTGTACATGGTGGGCGGTGGTGATGCCGAGAGGCCATAAAAGCCTACCAGTGCTGTTCTCTCCAAGATGGGCAGGTGAAATTCAGTTCTTTCCCTGTGGAAGCATAAGCAACACCTGTCCCTTTTTTATACAGTCCCAATGACAAACCCAAGTACAGTTCCATCAGAGTTCATTCTGGGCAACCAGTGAATTTATTGAGCACCTTACAGAGTGTGGGTGAAGGGTGGCTGGCAATGTGGGTGACCCTAAAACACCACACTGTATAGTCTACACTATATATAGTCTACATGGGTGATGGATTCCAGTAGCTGTATAGATAGAGCCCCTTTCAATTAACCTCCCCAGCCTTTAATACTCAGTAACTGCTGAGGCCATCTCTTGTTAGCTGGGAACTGCATGCACAGACTAGGAAGGGTGAAGGCCCTCACACCTTCCCCGAGAGGGTATGTCAATAGTCCATAAGCCACACAGGATGGACTTGCTTGCAAGCGTGGCTGATCTGATGAAGATATGATAATGGCGGCTCTTTCTCCTGGAGGACCAAATTCTACATCAAGGAGTCCACGATGTTTGGATTAGGTAGGTCGCCTTTCCACAGAGAAGTTCCTGGCCCAAGTACCCTCCATGTGGTCCCATCTCACATCTGCTTGTGTCCTCCCATACTCTGAGGGGGTGGCGAAAGGGGGCTTGGTCTTGACAGCTTTGACTTCAGACACAACCTGACCCCCAGCTAGCTCAGATTCCAAAGTCAATTTGTACAATAATGAGCAAATCCATAGACTCGTTGGTGAGAATAGTTGTCCTTGTCTGCTGTTCTGTTGCTGTGGTAACACCTTCACTGAAAACAACTTGTAGAGGAAAGGGTTTATTTGGCAGACAGTTTTCATCATCAAAGGAAACCAAGGCAAGAACTCAAGGAGCTTGAAACAGAAACCGTAGGAATACTGTTTACTGGCTTGCTTAGCTAGTTGCTTTTTTTAAAAAAAATATTTATTATGTATACAGTTAGCCAGAAGAGGTCACTAGACCTCATTACAGATGGTTGTGGGCCACCATGTGGTTGCTGGGAATTGAACTC
>LOJH01002879.1:0-11685 GCA_001685095.1 Ellobius talpinus
ACTGCCGCCTGCCCACTACTCGCAAGCGGAACCGGCCTGCCCACTGCGGCGGCTAGGACATTTTTAAAAAAATCATAAAAGCACTCCTCTATGATCTGCGCTTCAATTCCTGCCTCCAGGTCCCTGCCCTGAGTTCCCATTATGATGGACTATAAACTGTAAGCTGAAATAAATCTGTTCTGAGTTGCTTTTGCTCATGGTGTTTATCACAGCCATGGAAGCCAAACTCAGACACACATCCTTGCTTCTGTGGGCGTCTACAGCTCAAGGGCCAGGGCTCAGCTGTGTATGCTGTGGGCCAGAACTCTTTTAGGGAAGCCATTTGGAGAGCTCTAAGAACTGAATGTGGGAGAAGGAGAAGCCTGAAGGAAGGCAAGGTGATTGTGACCAACAGTGGTAATGGACAGAAGACAGCAATCTTTCAGTATGTCCTAATGTCTTCTCAACCTCCCTATGTGTGTCACGCTCTCCTGCCACACGACCTTAGAAAGTAGGCCCAGCTGCAGACAATTATCTACAATTGATCAATGAGGCAACTGAAGGCTCAGACGGAATAAGGGCCTCACCCAGCCTTGGAGATTGAGTCACTGTTAAAGACAAGACTAGAATTGGGGTTTTGTTTCTACACCAGTAACAAAGACACTATCCTGTTTACAACGATGTCATGTGAGGCATGTATGTGTCTCCTCATTAGACTCGTTTTGGTCAATTAAGTGTCATAACTTTCTGTAAGGATATGAAGCATTTCCCTTGCCCTTGTATGAAGAAATATGCATAGTCGGTTGGCAAGATGATGAGTGTCATGTACTGGCCACAGGAGACTTCTGAAGCAATTTTTTAAGGCATAGTTATTATGGTTGGTCATACATTGATGTGGTCAAGATTAATAGAACACTATTTGAATGCCTATTGTCAATTGGTTAATGACATGTGTTCTGGCAAACACCTTTCTCTGCAAAGATCATAAGGGGTCCGTGTAGTCTGTGTTCTATGGAAGCCCCCCATCTGGTGAAGGCAGGACTGAGATGAGGTGCAGCCCAAACCCAATTCTTTCTTTTTTTTCTCAGGGTTTCTCTGTGTAGCCCTGGCTGTTGTTCCGTAGACAAGGCTGGCCTCAAACTCACAGAGATCTGCCTGCCTCTGCCTCCAGAGTGCTGGGATTGAAGGTATGCACCACCACTGCCCAGCAGAGCCTAATTCTGATTCACCTGTGTAAAGGACTAATGTGCTCCAATTACTTGGACATGATGGCAGGCTGGTTGTGCAGATGGCCCCGCCTACTCTGTAAGTCTCTGCTGGCTGTGCAGACAGCCCAGCCTACTTTGTAAGTCTCTGAAGGATTTTCATCCAGAACCTTCTACTCCCAATATGGAATTTGAAGTAGAAAAAGTCTTCCTGCATCAAGCATTAGTTGCTCCCACATCCACGACTGGAAGGACCTAGGCATGCATGGGGAAGCACAGGGCTCCTTTAACGTCAGCAGAGTTCACACAGCAGCATCTGCTGCCACTGTGCCCAAAAGCGTGGGTGTCATATGGCTCGGCCTGGTAGTTTTCTTTAAAAAGTCAAGAATTACATATCTGTGTAAAGTTTCCAACATTTCAATACTGACTCAGAAACACTTTAAACACTGTAGAACGTGTGCACTGCATTTCTATAGCCTATGTGCAACTTACCTTTCATTTCCCAACTGTGTGAACATTTTCAAACCTCGGAAAGTTGAAAAGCTAGGGTGACTGTCTCCACCTCCTTCACCACATCCATCTTTGGCTGGCATTTTACACAAACTGCCCCTCCACACACACACTCATTCTTTTTTTGGTTAAATGGATTGAAAATGCCAACACCACCTTCTTCTGTTCCTCAGTTCTGCAGCCTATCATCTCAGAACCAGGATGCACTTGTGCAAGACCACAAAAATTATGGCTGAAAAACTAAATGCGGTAGGATGGTATTCAATATGCAGGCGATACTCACACTTCCTCAATTATACTTTTTCTCTGAAACTTTTTTAAAAGCTTATTTTTGTAGTTTAAGTGTATGCGTGTGAGCCTGCTCATGTACTGAGGTTCGAGTGTATGAGGTGGCCCGTGGAGGCCAGAGGAGGCCGTGGGGTTGCTTAGACCTGGAGTCACAGGGGGTTGTGAGCAGCCATGTGGGTACTGGGAACCACCTCAGCCCTCTGCCAGAGTAGCAGGTGCTCTTAGCCAAAGAGCGACCTCTCCACGTCTGTACACTTTCTTTCCTTAACCCACAAACGAATCTGCAATCCCGGAGTGCAATCAGCTGCCAAGCTCTCTAGCGTCCTTCCACAGCCAAGGTCAGCTTCTTCGTCCCTCACAGCACTCACAGTTGACAAGAGTCCTGACTCTTTGAAGATGGGGTCTGAAGATGGTTTTAGCACAAGCTGCACAGAAGTGCTACCATGTCTTCGGCGCAGCACTGCCGGAGACTAGTGTGCCAGTTCACTCAATGATGGGTGAGACCACGGGTCAAGGTGGATTCCACGGGCAAGCTCCACTGTCAGGTGACCCCGTTTCCCTTTGTACCTAGGAAATAACCTTTGGAGTGATGTTTTGAGACTGTCACTTCTGGTTTACTTGGCATCTTTGCAGGTGGTTTGGGAATTCAAAAATGGCAATGATATAAGAATAAACAGTTGTCTAATTTCTTAAGGCCAGGTATGCTGGAACTCAGGGTGCCTGTACCTGCTGCTGGTCTCTGCATCCAGGAGCCCTCATCTGTGATCACTGGAAGTGAGGACTGTATTTGTCACAGAAATCAGAGGATTGTCATTCGAAGCAGACATAAGTAAATCTCTGTGTGTTCAAGGTCAGCCTGATAGACCCAGTGAGTTCCCAGTCTTCCAGGGCTTCATAGTGAGACTCCATCTCTCAAAATAAAAACAAAGCAAACACACTAGGTAACCAACTTTGAGTGGTGTGGGTGTGTGCTTATAATATGCCACTCATGGAAAAGGCAGAGGAAGCAGCATATAATTACATAGGTGCACGTGTGCACAGTTAGGAGATTGACGTGGCAACCTGTAACCCTAGGCGGCGGAAGCACAGAATTTATTTTCTTCTTTACCCTGTTTTTGTGTAGCTCAACAAACATTTGCTACTTTCATCATAAAAAAGAGTACAGTAAAAGTTATTCAAACAAATTTAGCCTCGTTTTCCCTGCACTCTCTCTGGCTCTGGGCATAGTTCCCAGGACCTCTTCTCCTCCCTCCTCCCCCTCCCCACCCTGCCCTGATAAATAACAAGCAGATAAATATTTCAAAGGTCCTGCTCTCTGATGCTGCCCAATACCAGCAGCAAATTAAAGAGACACTGACTTGTTCAGAAGCCGAATCTTATTGTGGTCCTGGCTCTCTCTGTCTTTATGACTGGAAGCCCAAGAGGGCCTTGTAGGAATCTGACAGACATTAAAGGAAACAGCTGGCCACCATGGGATGCAGGGCGAAAGGGGGGCCTTGGCCCCTCCTGCTCAGGACTAGAGTGTCTTATTGGAAGGGTTGTCAGTCATTTACACTTCAGTGTGGCCAAGTTTGTCCCTTTGCAGACAATGGATGGATAAGAACAGAGGCCACTACATTCCCAAGAACAACAGACTCATTCCTTTAGATTCTTGAATGCTGACTCGAAAGGAAATGACTTTCAATAGTATACATGGTTAGCAAAGATCATTTCAGGGATCTTTTCGGGCAGGGACCCTCACCACATCAGCTGAACACTGGAAGCAGCTGGGAATCATCAATAGAATAGACTGACGCCCGGCACCACCCATAGAGATTTGGATATCAATGACCTCTTATGTAGCCCAGGCTGGTCCAAGACTTGCCATGTAACAGAGGATCTTAAACATCAGAGCCTCTGCCTCTATTCCTCAAGTGCTGATAATAGAGGGCGCACCACCGTACCCAGTGTGTTTCATGCTAGGGTTGAACTCAGGGCTTCCTACACACTAGGCAAGGAGAACTCTGCCAAATTAGCTACATGCTTGACCCTCAACCAGATATTTTCTTAACATGTCACTCCCAAGATGCCTGCCAGGATTGAGAGGAACTGAATTTATGCTTTCTCATCGTCTCTCTGGGGTTAAGGGTAATTAAGCTAGTCAGGAGTGGTGGCACACACCTTTAATCCTAGCACTCTGGAGGCAGAGGCAGGCAGATCTCTGTGAGTTCAAGCCCAGCCTGGTCTTTAGAGTGGGTTTCAGAACAGCCAGGAGCTAGAGAGCGAGACCTTGTCTGGAAAAACAAACAAACAAAAATAAACAAAAACCTGATGTGTGTGTGTGGGGGAGTGCTTATGCATGCTGTATGTACAAATCAGAGGACAACTTGCAGGAGTCAGTTCCCTGAGTACTGAGGATTGAACTCGAGTACTTAGGCTTGGCGGCAGGTGCCTTTTATCCACCGAGCCATCTTTACTTGCCCTTGTTAAGTGTAATTTAAAGAGTGCTACTAACATCCAGATGCAATTAGCAGTAAGTAATCTTTTTTATTCTGACAACTAATTTAGTATTTAAAAGATATGCCTACACTTGTGCATAGGCAGGGGCCATAGTCAGGAACAGGACTGAGGAATCCAGCAGAGATGGTATTTATCTGTTTGTTTGATTGGTTGGTTGGTTTTTCAAGACAGTGTTTCTCTATAAAGCTGTGGCTGTCCTGGAACTCCCTCTGTAGACCAGGCTGGCCTCGAACTCACAGAGATCTGCCTGTCTCTGCCTCCTGAGTGCTGGGATTAGAGGCGTGCGCCGCCACCGCCCAGCCAGAGATGGTATACCTAACTTCAAACATTTGGAGACAACATTATCATGTATTGCTTTTGATTTTCTGAAACCTGGAACAAGTTGAGATTGGTCAGGAAAACAAGGAGGCAAAAAATTACAAGCAACATGGTCAATTTTTAGTCTTGGGCCCGAGGATGAAAGTCTCTGTGTGTTTGGTGCCTTCTGCCTGCAAACCAAAGAGGAGTTGTTTGGGTTAACTTCAGAATGAGGTTTTTTTTGGGGGGGGTATGGAAGCACGAAGAACAGGAAACAATCTCAGATGTACTGAAGTGCACATCTCAGGGAGGCTGAGCCACCAACAGGAAACACTATGTTTAGGAACAACATGGTATTTACTTATTCCGTTAGCCACAGACACCAGGTCTTCTGTCGCACTCAGCTATTAGAGTCTGGGCCACCCTTCTCCCACCATGTTGCATCTACTCCTATGGCTTTTTGAAGCTTTGGCCATTTGTTCTAATATTTTTAAATTCAATGAATTGACAAATATTAGCCAGGTATTGTTTAGGTCCCAAAGACAACGTATTAGGCCAAGGCTAGTGGTTCTCAACCTGTGGATCATGACCGCTATGGAGACAATAAGCCTTTCACATGGTCACATATCAGATATATACATTATGATTTATAACAGTAGCAAAATTACAGTTATGAAGTATCAATGAAGTAATTTGCAGCATTAGGAAAGTTGAGAATCACCGCATTAGGCAATTAGGGTGTTTGTACTCTAACAGAGGAAGACATGATGAACAACAAAAGCCCATGTAGGTCAGAGGGGAAGTGTGAACAGAGAGAGGCAAGAGGGCAGATTTAAGCCTCCCAGTTTTACTGCATAGAAGTCTACACTGCAAAAGTGGCCAATGAGCCTAAGACTGGAGCTTTCTGTAGGGAGTCAGACAAGCAGGTGACTCTGTGTAGGAAAGGCAAGGGCTCGTACATGTCCAGGGAAAGAGATACAGTGGCCAGTGTGGCTATGGGGGCCGGGCAAAGCTGGTTCTCTAGGAGATGCCCAAATCACCAAGACTGTGCTGAGTTGTAAGTTTATTGAGTCCACCTATTGATGTCAAAGGAAGGACGCTGCTCAAGGAGACTGAAGCGCTCTGAGCTAGAGGGGACAGAGAGACAGAGGCTGTGGGCTCCAGTTCTGAACTTCAGGTTGATGTTGTTGTTGTTCTGAAGTTTAAGGAGAAATATAGCTATATGACCCATTGGAAAAGAAATACAGCACAATTCAAACTTCCCAGAGAGGAGTATAGCATCAGAAAAGGAGAGAGGCTGTGTGGTTTGAAAGAAAATGGCCCCCAAAGGGAGTACTATTAAGAGGTGGTTTTGTGGGAGTAGGTGTGGTCTCGTTGGAGAAAGTGTGTCACTGTGGGGACAGGCTTTGAGGTCTTTCTTTTGCTCAGGCTCCCCTCTGTATGACACTGAGTCAACTTCCTGTTGCCTGCAAGATGTAGGACTCTCAGCTCCTTCTCCAGCACCACATCTGCCTGGATGCCACCATGCTTCCCGCCATGTTGATAATGGACTAAACTTCTGAAACTGTAAGCTAGTCCCAATGAAATGTTTTCTTTTATAAGAGTTGCCACAGTCATGGGGTCTCTTCACATCCATAAAGACCCTAACTAGGACAGATGGTGACAGGTGGCACTGTGTTTTATTGTGCACAATGAACAAACTGAACTTCAGGTGAGAGTTGTGGTGGCCAGGGAGCAAACCAAGGACACACTAGGGAGGAGCTTTCCAAGCAACAGGAAGAGGAAATAGAAAGTTCTAGGTGGTGGAAGCTGGGGATTTGCTTGTGTTGAGGAAGAGCAAAGACATGTAGCTGGAATATACAGAACTGGGATATGAGGACCCAGGTGAGACCAGTGTCACCTGAGTTTAGAACCGAGGGGTGATGTGAACACCTTTGCTGTTATTGTGTAACAGATGCTGTTACTTGTATAAGATTGTGCATGGTGATAGGTCTGATAAAGAGTTTCGTTCAAGCATAGCGTGTCCTTTGACTCCACCCACACAACGTTTGTAGATCACATTTCAATAGCTCAAAGGAAACAGAGAGAGCAATGAAGTGGGGCCATGCTACAAGCTCTCAAAGCCCACCCCAGCTACACACTTCCTCCAGTGAATTTCCACATCCTACGAGTCCAACTACCTCCACAAACAGTGTTGCCACCTGGGACCAAGAAAGGGAGCCTATGGGAAACATTGCTCTCTCACGCCATGACATCCACTGAAGTCTATAGTTCATATTGGGGTTTTCACTTTGAGCTGAATAGTCCGCAGGCTTTGACTAATGGGCAATACGATCCACTTTTGTTTTGGGAAGACCAGGGCTGCTGGTGTGATGGGGGACAAGGGTGTGGATGGAACAGTAGGTGGAGAGGCTGCTGTTGGCCTCTAAGTGTAATCCAGGAGATTTGGGAGTGGACTGTATGAGTTGACAAGAGTTGCTGATTGATTACCAAGGCAGGGGATGAAGTAATTGCATTAAGGATGACTACAGGAGAAATTAAGAATGAATACAGGCTTTGCTTGAGTAATTGGAAAGGTTATAAAATGGGGAACTAACTACAGGAGAGGAAGAACTAGGAAACAAACGGAGATCATTCTTTTTTTTTCCTTTTTGGATAAATTTAGTTGGAAATGTTATCCAAAGGTACATTTCAATCAAGAGTTGAATTCTGAGTGGCATTCACTTGTGCCTACATTTAGGATCATCAGTTTCTACATAGCAAAACATGGGACTGGATAAGGTCAATCCGAGCGTGGGTGTGGGTGGAGAAGAGAAAGCCCAAGCCCTAGCATCCTCTTATAGTCAGAGACCGAGAATATGAAGTAGAAGCTGCACAGGAGGCTTGAGAGAGTAGCCAGTGAAACTGTAGGAGAAACTAGGGGTGAGGTCAGAACTCAGAGGAACTTTCTTGGGAGATCGACTGGGCCCTGTGCTGCTAGCAAGCGGAGAGTGAGTGGGTCTAGAATCAGCCACACGCAGCGTTGGTGGCTCTGGCAAGAGGGAAAGCTGGGCCCGAGGACCAAGTAGGGCAGATTTAAGAAACAAAGAGAGGGACCTCCTCAATGCATGAGCCAGAGGAGTCAATGCAGAGACAATGACTTCAAGGGATTTTGAAATAAAGCAAGAGAACGAGGGCACCACGACACAGGGTGCTGGAAAAGGGCTGGAAACCTGGCGAGAAATCTTCTGCATTATACAGTTAGTGTGCTAGGACCAGAGATCTCACACTTGCTCCCTTTCTAGCCTTGTGTGTCCCTTGTCCTTTGCTCTGGGGCTAGATTAAGTATTCTAGAGCACCAAATGGATACCTTAAGGAACATCCCAGGGTTTGAATATAGCTGCACTCAAGTTGTAGGGCCAACCTAGGATGATCTTTTCTACTAAGTAAATATTTCCCTTTGCAAGTCAGAATCTCACTCAACGTGTAGCTCAGCCTAACCCTGAAATTGTGATCCTCCTGCATCATCCTCCCAGATGACATATTGTAAGCTAACGCGAGGGAAGATGCCTCTCCATTCAAAGAACACGTGCACGTTCTGGAATCTCACAGCCTTGTCTTCACATTGGCAGAGCAACATCCACATGGGTCCTAGTGCCTGTTCCAAGGGGACTTCACGCTCTTCCCAGTACTGGGGTGTCCACGGCATTCCTCACTTTAGAGTTGGGGCCTCAGATGTTGGAGACCTAACCAAGGGCAGCCAGGAAACTGGAATTAGGGCACAGGTACCCAGACATAAGATCCACAATCACAATTGCACCAGGCTGCCTGGGTGGCCATAGGCTCTGGACGCTGAGCTATCTTCAGGAGGTGTTACATCTTCGCTGAGTTCAGAGTGAAGTCATCCCCAAGAGCCCTACATGTGATTTCCACATGGAAGCAAGGCAAATCTCCTTAGAGGGCTGTCTAGAGAGCATCATCAGGAAACTTGGACCAGACAAGGAACCTACTTGGTTTACAGGGGGCTGAGAGAGAGCCAGTATTACATAAGAGAACTTCAAGACCTCAGGGCTGGGTGACATTCAACCTAGCTTCTTGGGCCCAAGTTTTCACTTTCTCAGTGGCCCAGCCCTCATCCCACCCATCACCCTAACTGACTCACTTGGAAAATGTGAGAAATTATTTCATAAAGAAATGCCCTGAGGAAATGGACAGGTAACAGGCATTAAAGAAATGATATCATCTCATGCTTTATTTAGTAAGAACTGTGCTCACAGTGTGGCTGTTGGTAAGCAAGACAGAGAGCAGATAATTGGAAAGATGGACAGACTGCCAGTGGAGCTTTCTGGTAAAGCGCACTTTCCCTTTCTGTGGAGCCGTGTCAAGGAAAGCCACTCTGCCTCGCTTGCTCTATGTAGTGAAGCAGGGCCTGGGACTCAGGCCAGCCTGATGGCAACCGTAGAACTAACATGAGCTGTGTGTCTTTCAGTCAATGACTTCATGCTTCAATGTTCCACGCAAGGAAAGGGGACGATGATACACATTTAACTTTTCCGCCATGTGTGCATGCGTGTGCATATGTGCGTGAGTCTATACATGTGTGTGAATCTTTGTATGTGCCAAGTGCCAGGCATTGTGGTACACAGGGCTGAGTGTTGTGTAGGAACTCTACAGGCTGCAGGGACTGGGCAAGAAGACGGAATGGCCGGGTGGGAGTCAGTTGACAATGGAGCTGGAAAGCCTTTCTTGTCAAAGGTTAAGGAGCACTGTTGGCAATGGGTAGCGTGGCTCCAAAATCTTGGAAGGACGGAGTCCTATCCTGCTGATAACTTTGTCTCCCTTTCAGCCTCATAGAACAGCCTCATAGAACAGGCATCAAACGAGAATCAAAGTTGCATTGACAAGTGCAGGCCACGGGCCAAAGGTGGGCTGAAGTATGAGGTAGACTCCAAGCATAATGAGCATTCCTTCCTACTTGTCCCCACATCTAATCTGGGGTTTATGAGCACGGCTTCCAGCTGTGTGAACTAAGGGTAGAAAAAAAGCCATATAAAGAGGTCTGTGGAGTAAGATTGGCGACTGGGGGCCTCCCTGGCTCTATTGTTATTTCTTGACACAGCAGCCACCACCCCCACCACCAAAACAACAGCCCTAGCTCAAATGGAAAGCCATTGGAAAACTTCACAGAGGAGAAACCAAGAAAAAAAGTATAGTTTTATACTTGTATTGCTTATATTATAGCCACGGGAGTTGGATAAGGAATAGGATGCTCGTGCTAAGAAATGATAAGCCGGAGGACGAAATTGAGAAACACTCAAGCAGGAAAGGAATGAAAAAGAGGAAATAAGGTTTTATATTAGAAATGTTAAATATCTGGATAGCTGGAGTTATCAGAAGACAAGTCAAACTGGAAAAAAGAAAAAACTTATAATACAGATAAATTTTTCTGAAAAAAGGTGAAAGACCAATCTCAGATAGAAAAGACTCAGAGACAGAGAGAGCAAAAATCGAGTCCATCTACCCATTTTAAATAATCAAAGACAAATATTCTAAAAGCTTATGAAGTTCATTAAGGTGCCTGGTTATAAAATTAATAAATAAAAGTCAAAGATGCTTTTCCTGTTTGTTGTTTGAGACAAGGTCTCTTTATGCAACTGTTTATCCTGCAACTCACTATGTAGACCAGACAGGCCACAAACTCACAAAAATCTGCCTGCATCTGCTTCACTGGGATGAAAAGGGTGCAACACCATTCCCAGCCCAAGTGATGTTTCTTGTAGCAGCAGCAGCAGCAGCAGCAGCAGCAGCAGCAGCAGCAGCAGCAGCAGCAGCAGCANCAGCAGCAGCAGCAGCAGCAGCAGCAGCAGCAGCAGCAGCAGCAGCAGCAGCAAATAACTGAAAAATGCAATTGAAGAGATTTCCTTTACATATCATTAACAAACATGCATCTGTAAGGATAAATCCAACAAAAGACACTAAAGTATGAGAATGTTGCCTCATGATATTTTGAAATCATAAATAGAATCAGGGAAACTGATTACCCTAAAGACAGCAAGTCTTTCCAGTCTGATCTCTACATTAAAGCAGTATCAGGCTGGCAAGATGACTGGACAGGTAAAGGTGCCTACCACCAAGCCCGTTGACCTGAATTCAAGACCCAGGCCATAGAAGGAGAGAGCCAGTTCCTTAAAATTGTCCTCTGACTTCTATACTTACACTCTAAATGTGTGCATGCATGCGCGCACAAACACACACACACACACACAGAGGGAGAACAAATAAAATAAATACATTAATAAAAAACCCTGTAAGTAACAAATGCACAGCCCAATCGAAAATGGGCAAAAACAGTGTCAACAGGCACCACCAAGACCATATGAGGGTGCCCCATAAGCACATGAAAAGATATTAAAGTCATTTTTCATTAGTGGAAAGCAAATTAAAGACACATTGAAAAACCCATACTAATTTCAGTGTGTCTAAAATTAAAACCTGATTGTGGCAAGTATTGGTTGGGAGGTGAGACAGCTTTTATTGGCTCCTGGAAGAACTGTAAACTAGAACAATTCCTTTGCCAAACAGTTTGGCAGTGTCCCAGAAGGCTGAACCTACCGCACTATATAACTCACCCATGCCACTGCTAAAGTCTTCGCCCAAGAGAAATGAAGTCATATGTGTACACAAAGATGCTCACAGTGGCTCTATCTGTAAGAACCCCAACTGCCATCAACACAAGATCTCTCAAGAGAGCAGATAACCAAACAGTCACACACACCTACAGTGGAATACCACTCTGCCATGAGAAGGAAACATGACACCGATGAATCTCAAAATAATGAAGCAAAGTAAAAGAATCCAGGGAAAAAGGAAAGAGAGAAAGGAAAGAAAGAAGGAAGGAAGGAAGGAAGGAAGGAAGGAAGGAAGGAAG
>LOJH01002879.1:11727-25161 GCA_001685095.1 Ellobius talpinus
AAGGAAGGAAGGAAGGAAGGAAGGAAAGGAAAAAAAAGAGGATGAATGGATGAGGCCCTTTCTCCTCCCTCCCACTTCCTCTCTGTCCTGGCTAGGGAAGCCCAGCTCGCTGGGGACTGATCAGGGCTGACTAGAATGCAGCTCCAGGGGAGGCACGAGTCACTGCTGCTTTCACCCGGGTGATGTCCCCAGCGCAGCGGAGTCCCTTGGCACTGCTAGGCAATGGCTGCCCGGATCTACTGAAGCAGGCCACCTTCCTACCAAGGACAGCAAGAAGAAAGACACAGAAGGCCCAAAGTCCGAGGAACAGCTGTAAGTGAACCTGACGTGTGTACTCTGCATTACTGTCCACAGACTGCCATCAGAGCCCATTTAATATTTGGTAGAATAAGCAGACACATGTGTGTTGGCTAGTTTTGTGTCAACTCAGTATGAGCTGGAGTCATTTGGGAAGAGGAAGCTCACTTGAGAAATAATTCCAGAAGATCTGCCTGTAGGCAAGTGTGTAGGTCAGCTTCTTGATTGATGGTTGATGTGAGAGGGTACAGCTCTTTGTGGGTCATGCCAGCCCTGGGTTGGTGGTCCTAGGTGCTATAAGAAAGCACACAGTGCAAGTCACAGAGAGCAAGCCCGTAAGCAGCACCTCTCCATGCATGATTTCTGCTTCAGCTCCTGTCTTTAGCTCCTGCCCGGACAAGGTGGACTGTGATATGAATGTGTAAGCAAAATAATAAAACATCCTTTGTTTCTCAGCTTCTTTGGGTCATGGTTTCTGTCACAGCAATAAAAACCCTAACTAAGACAACACAGTGCGCAGATGCAGGTGCCCTCCCAGGCCTACCTGTAGGCTCTCTGGTTTATAGCTGAGGACTGGTTGTCTGTCTGCCAGTCTGCCCCCTGCTTTGCCACAGCAGCTGTCCACGAGAAGCCTACGACAGGAGCCAGCAAGCCAGGTCCCTTGTGAGCCACTGTCCTTCCCTGTACCACGTGTCCCTCGAGCACTCTCCTGGCTTTGTTTCAGCTTCTGCCTTGCCAAGACCTTTCCCCCTCTTGGCATTATGGGAGCAGCTGAACTGTGAGCTCTGAGGAGCTCACCCTGGGAAGCAGGTGCCATTATCTCTTGCCATTGGCAGAATGGAGCAGGTGGGGAAGGGGAAGCCCTTGCCTAACCAAGGTCCAGCAGCCCTGAGCAGTAGACTGTGTGTTCTGAAGCCCAGGCCTTTCTCCAGCTAACTGTGCAAAGCTCTGTTCTCCTTTCTCTCCATGTCCTGTCCTTCCTGAGGCCGGCAGAGATACCACAAAAGGACACGATCAAGTTTATGATGGCCAGAGGCAAAATAAGCCAGACACAGGGGCCCATGCTGAAGCTGAGCAGGAAGAGAAAACAAATCAGATGTCTTCTTACACCTCCTCATTGCTCCTTTCTATAACCCCATCTCCAGAGCATGAATAAGACTTACAAGCTAAGGCTAGGTACTGTAGAGACTGTCCCCTTAGACCTAAGGACCTTAGTGTGCCTTTTAAAGCAGGATGCTGGTGAGCACCACACAGATTATAGATCATCGTTTATATAAGGTTGGTGGTGAGCCAGGTGGTACTGGCCTTAGACACCAAGATTTTCTGTATCTAAAACTGAATGGCAATAATCTTGAGTCCAAGGAAAGGCAGCTATCATTCTGAAATGCATTAGGCCGTAACAGCTCAGGGGTAGGGGCTATGAATGTTATCCAAATTTTCTTTGCCTCTCAAAAACAACCACTATGCTTTGTTTTGAGGCAAGTTCTCATGCAACCAGGGTTGACCTCAAACTCACCATGCAATGGAGGATGGATTTGAACTTCGGATCTTTCTGCATCTGCTTACCAAGTGCCAGGATTACCACATGAGTGGTCCATGACTCTTGCTGGCTGAACCCAGAGCTATGTGATGACTCAGCAAGCGCTCTGCCAACTGAGCTACATCTCAAACCCCTTCAAAACTCGGTGACTGAATTCATTGCAAGCAATGCTTCCCCAGGACATCACTGGCTGCAGACTGCGGCCAACTGTTCTTCATCTTTATAATTCAACATGTTCATATGCAAAGAAGGATGGCTTCGTGCTCAGAGTCACCCAGTCAAACGCCAGCTCTACTGTCTGAATAATTTAACTTGGGGCAAGTCCTGTAACTTCTTTGAGCCACCATTTCTTTGTTTGTACAACAGCGTAGAGAATATTCCCAACTCTTTCTTAAGTCAAAGGCAGTAGTTAGTCTCTACCTGGCTGTTTAATGGACCTTTCTTGGAGGGACACAAACAAGTACCTGCTTCCTTTACGTCACCAGGGACAGACCAAACTCTGATTCCACTGTAGTCCAACATGTTAAGTCAAAGAGTTGATGGGGCTTATTTACAAGACATGGGTGAGGGGTTGTTTATAGGAGTGTAGATGACCCCAAAGCAGTCACAGCCCTGGAAAGTCTCACCACAGCATGGACAGTGACTTTCCCATAGGTGGAATGCCCCCTTCATTGACCTTCCAAACTCTTTGTATGACAGGACCTCCTGAGATCCCAAGACCACACACAGCTTGGACAGAATTATGTGTAGCTGGGAGAAGTATAGGAAGGAGTGGCTGGGATCTCAGGGGAGAATCTAGTGATCCTCCTGCCTCTTTTGTCTATGAGGAATGTCAACAGGCAAAATCTTGAGGGTCTCTCACATGTGGTCATAGATGCTCTGTTGAGGATGGTGATGGCTACAGTGTTTGGAGAACTGTGTTCTACAACACTGAACAAGTGTTATAATGGTGTTCTGAAGAAGACATCTGTATAGGTTACCTATTGACATTCAATAGTTATCTGATGCCCCACTCCACCTCCCACTACCAAGGGCTCACGCTGGCTGTAAACTCAACCTCTGTCCTCCTAGCACCATGGGACAAACATTGTCTCTGAGAATCAGTAGAGGAACCTTGGCTAGATACTGGGAGATGGAGTTGTAGTTCCTGGGCACTTGGAAGGTTTTCTTTTTAGCTATTTAGGAAATGCCCTCTATCAAAGAATGGGAAATCTGTAAAACAGAGTGATGCTGGAGGCAGAGCAGCAGCCTGGATGTCTTGGGCCCTGGTAGCAAGACTCTGCAAGGGACCTGGGTCAGCAGCTGTTCAGCAGAAAGCATAAAGGGACTCATCCACCTAGAGCAAACCATAATGGATGATTGGTGGGTGGGAAACTGGTGGAGCAGGGGTGGGGTGGGGGGACTGATGGAGCAGGAGAGCTGCTTCAAAGATTTCCAGCTGCAGAAAAAGCAAAGAGGTGGAGCAAGAGAAGCCTGAGCTGGGACACCTTATATGATGGAGAGGGCGTGAGATTAAGGCAATGCTAGTGACCTTATCTGATCATGCTGATTTTCAGATAAAGTCACATTCGTAGGTGCAGGGGTTAGGTATCCATCCTGGAACACAATCCAATCAGTACGGGGACATTCTAAGGCAGCTAGGGAGGCAGATGGGGCCTGTATAAGAGCACCTATGTGTTTTCCATTTCTGCAACTGTGACAAGACCCCTGGGGGTGGACAAACTGAAAGAAGTTTCTTTCAGCCCATGGATCACTGTTTTGGTGAATTTATGCCACTCTGAACACTGTGCAGGATCAAACCTTCCACATAAAAGCTTAGGGACATTACACAGTCAAACTGTAACAGGTTAGAGAGCAGGAAACAACGTCACAAATCCCAACTTGTGCCTAGGATCATCCCACAGACTCATCATGGGGTCCTCTCACCCCTCCAGCCCTTTTCCTAGGCCTCTGGATACCAATGGGGTGATCCCTAAATTTAATACAAGATATAGAAAAATGGCAGACTCAACAAGAAAGCACTTCTTCCAGACACTAAAGTTTGGTTTGCAGCATGCTTGAGTGGTACCTGCACCTCATGTGGGAAGACAGACCTTTGCTCCAACCTATTGCCAGAAAATAAGAAGTTTCCAATTATTAAACAATTAACAATTGTTTAATCAAACAATCTAATTAAGATGACTTTGGTTCTTCTTGGCATACAAAATTCAAATCATCTACCTTAAAAAATAAAAAGATATAATTGGACTTATTTGTATTTGGGACTGACACATACATGTCCTGATTTACAGAGGTCCAAGGACATGAGGGAGTTGTTTCTCTCTGCCTACAATGTGGATCCCATGATTCGATCACAAGCCATTGAACCCCACTACATTTCCCCCCAATACCTTTGGCAAAAAGGACTTTTATCTAGAATAGAAAGAGTTATGACAACTCCATAAGAAAATAATCCAATAAAAATTGGCATAACATTTAAGGAGCTACTTCTCCAAATAAGATATACAGAGAAGAAAACAAAAACACATGAAAAGATGCTTATTCACCAGGAAAGGAAAGGAAAGGAAAACACGAGATGCTATGCACACCCATGTCTGTAACTAAAAAGACAGGCAGTATCACCTGCTGGCATGAATGCAACTCACTTCCTTTTTCACAGAACTAATTAAACAGTCTCACAGCAAAAGCAGCGAATCCTAGTGTCTGTGTCTGTGGTGAGACTGGAAAATGAGAGAGAAGTAAGGGAAGAGGTGTGCGCATGTGCGGGGGCAGGGAAGACACCTAGATGGAGAACTGGCAGAAGAAGACAGAGGGAGGACTGTGTAGACGCCATGTGCCTGGTCGGTCACCTGGTGACAGCAGTCACAGAAGGAAAAGAATCTCCTTTCAGTTAGCTCTCTGGAACATTCTAACCCTAAGCCCAGACAGGCAGATCTGAAACCTCAGTTAGGGAAGCAGCTGCCTTACTTCAAAATGTCTGTCCCTCTACCTGTCAGGACCCTGACCTCTTCTACAAGATGTACCCCAAAGTCTTCTAAGCCCCAAACTTATACATCATCTTATACTCAAATAAATCCACCTCCCATCCATTCTCCGGGGTTCTAGTGAGAACCCATTTGAATGGACTTGCAAGCCCACAGGGTGTACTCCTGGCTCTGCTCCTGATTGGCTAGAGACTGTTTTCTTAGCCACAGCATGGGCGGTGGGAAGTATTTTCATGCAAAAAAGAAAATGCTCGCCATGGCTTGGTACTGACTGGTGGCTGTATCAAGGCTGACAGGAACTTCCCCTAATGTAATCTCTGAATAAATCTAAGAGCTCACCAAGTCTGGGGTGTACCAGGACACATAGCATCCTATGCATCCTGGCACACACATTACCGGGAGGCCAACATGGGAATCTGGAGTTACTAACTTTTCACAAATGCCTTCTGGTAGGACAGGCACCTGGGAGGAAGTTTCTGATGCACCCCTCCAGCGGGACTCAGGCAAGGTTTGACAAAGGTAGGTAGGTGAGGAAGTGATGGAAATTTAAACTCAACCAAGAAATCTTCCTAGTTCTCTACTTGGGAAATTCTAACAAGTTCAGTGGGGCAACACAAATGCCACCTACTGTAGCTTGAAAAAGATGACCCCCCCATAAGCTCATATGTTTGAACGCTTAGTCATCAGGGAGTGGCACCACTTGGGAGGGATTAGGAGGTGTGGCCTTATTGGAGGAAGTGTGTCACTGGGGTGGGCTTTGAGGTTTTAAGGGCCCAAGCCAGGCCCAGATACTATCTCTCTTCCTGTTGCCTATGGATCTGAATGTAGACTCTCAGCTCCTTCTCCAGCATTCTGTCTGCCTACATACCACTTTGTTTTCTGCCATGATGATGATAATGGACTAAACCTCTGAAGCTGTAAGCCATCCCGAATTAAATGCTTTCCTTTATAAGAGTTGCCATGATCATGGTGTCCCTTCACAGCAGTAGAACAGTGGCTAATACACTACCTTTTCTATGACTCCTCTGAGTCTCAGCAATTCTGTCATATGTCTCATGTCTGACTCTACCCCTCTTGAGCTCCTGGCAGGAGAGACTGAACGTCTTAGGATTTCTATTGCTGCAACAAAAACACCATGACCAAAACACAAGTTGAGAAGGAAAGGGTTTTCTGGCTTACACTTCTATATCGCTGTTCATTATTGAAGGAAGTGAGTATGGGAACTCAGACAAGGCAGGAACCTAGAGACAGAAGCTGATGCAGAAGTTATGGAGGGGTGCTGTTTTCTGGTTTTCTCTTCATGGCTTGCTCAACTTGCTTTCTTATAGGACCTAGGTCCACCAGCCCAGGGATGGCCCCATGCACAAAGGGCTGGGCCCTTTCCCATCAATTACTAATTAAGAAAATGCCTTCTAGCTGAATATTATGGAGGCATTTTCTCAGTTGAAGTTCCCTCCGCTAGCTTGCTTCAAATTGACATTAGACCAGCAGACTGAGTCAGTGTGGGTCATCAGCCCTTGGTACAATGCCTTGTCTAAAAGGGCACTGGAGGCTTACTGGGGGGAAATGTCGCCGTGGAGAATGCTGGAATGCCTGGGAGGATCTTCCTTTGCAAAAAATAAAAGGTCTCCCATTGGCTGAAGCTTTCTACCACAGTTACCTCATTTGTCCTTGCTGGTCCCTGTGGGATATAATGGAGAGGTCTGTGCCCAGTGGGATGGTTGAGGAAATCGTGTCAGAGAGTCTAAGCACTATGTTCAAGGTCACCCACTAGTGAGGAGCAGAGCCAGGACTGGCACCCAAGTCCATGGACGTCTTAAGGGTCAGCTGATGCCTTCTTGGGTCAGGAAAGCACAGGACAGCGGGGAGGAAGTAGAGGATATTATGTTCTAGATTTTTTTCTAAGCTGATGAATTATACAACTTTTAAAGAAAGTTTATTTTAAATTATTCATTATGTAAAATCTACAAAACACATAAAGTAGACACTTATATTTATAACTTATATAAATAAAAGTTGATCACACGTAATCACGACTAAGCTGATTAACAGAAACAACCAAGCAATATGAAGTCCCGATTCTAAATCACCCCACTGACCTTTCCTGTCCAGCATACTTAACTAGTTTGTATTTTGCTTTGAAATGTCACTACTTGGCCTTATAGCTCCACAGGGAAGTTAGCGAAGACTCCCTATTGGCCACCAAATAGGTGCCAGATTATTATGGATGTCAGTTGTCACCAGTGACTGCACAGACAGTGTTATGTTATAAATACTGTTAGTGTGAGCAAAATGCTTCCCACACAAGCATGAGGACATGAGTCTGATCCCAGAATGCATGTGGTACACCCCTATAACCCTAGTGCTGGTGTGGGGGGTTATAGGAGGACCCCAGGGACTTGTTAGCCAGCCAGTTTAGCCTAATCAGCAAATTTCGGGTTCAGGGAGAGTTCTTGCCCCTCCCCAACAAGAAGGAGAATGATTGAAAAAGACATTTGATGTTGACTTTTGGCTTCCACATGCTCACCCCTCCCGATATGTACACACACACACACACACACACACACACACACACACACACACCTCAAACCGTTTTTAAAAAGTAATTTCAGGTATCTTGTCTTCTCCCCCATGTGAGCACTCAAAGATCTTGGCAGCATATGGAATTCCATGAGAAGGCAGTATCATTAACTAATTTTGTACTGAGATATTTGTGTTGTTTCCAAGGAATGCCCTTGATATGGACTTGCATGACAATACACTTTAGCATTAGAGTAAAGATGTCCTAGAAGGGTGGCTTCCGCAAAAGGCAGGGACGCGATTTGCCTGCATAGGCAGTCCAAACTAGCCTTCAGGGTCGGCCTAATCCATGGTCATTGCCAAGTCTGAGGCTGCCAATATCCTCTAATGGTATTTGTTATTTTTTTTCAGTTGCCAATATATAATTAAGGGACATTTCTTTAATTTGAATGTCTTTAGTTATTAAAAAAGTAAGTCATCTTCCCGTGTCTATTGATGATTATACTTCTTTCCCTATGGTGTCTATTATGGGTTGTAAAGTTTAATCAACTATATGCTGGTTTCTTTCTTTTTCTCTTGTGTGTATGAGAGAGAGGGACAGAGATAGAGATGGAGGGGAGGAGAGGGAGAGAGAGAGGAGAGAGAGACCCTGGATGAAATGCAGAGTTTTACAAATACTGTGTGATATCTTCTGTTTTGTTCTTATCTTCTTAACTGTTTCTCAATGTCCAACACAATGGGCCACTCCCTACTCTGTCCTTTTTCTTGGATTTAATAGGTCGTAGAATTCTTTCCGTGGAAATGTATATGAATATAAGATGGGGTCATGTAGTTTTGTAAGGCTTCCTACAAAACTGAACAGCTCTTCTTTTGTGCCCTTCACTAATTACTGTGGGATAAAGGCACCTGGTTACTTCACGCTGCTCACTGTGGTTTCCCCTTCGTATCTCAGCGTGACGTGATGATGTTCCTACTAGTGGGCTTTCCCGTTGTGGATGATAGCTGTTGATTTCCCACTGTGGAAAGCGTAGACTGCAGCTGCATTTTCATCACTGGCCCCCTCACACAGGCACAGGCTCTCATTCCCCAGTCTCCTGCAATGCAGCTAGAGCGGTAATCTGGGATTTTGTGCTTTAGCTTTGAAAACACTAGCTCCAGTGAAGATATGTAGCAAGCTTTGATTGTTTTGTATTTCCTCCAGTGTCTTATTTTTTTTCTGGAACTGGTGCTTATTTTATTTTTCCATTGTCTTACTTCTTGGAATGATATTGATAATTTATGAGGTTTCTTTTTCTTTCCTTTTTTTGGGGGGTGGGCGGGGGAGCACAATGAGTAACTTGATGTAACCCGGAAGGTTTTCTTCAACATTCCCGTGTCCTCATTAAGACCAGGCTGCAACTGGGAACACAATTGTCCTTCACCAGCCGCCTGAGGTCCTGTCATCTATCTCAGAGAGGACAACCAAACAAGGAATCTAACCACACCTGGTGGAACCATAAATAATTTCTCCCCTTGTGCCCAATCAAATTCCAGAGAAATGGCAGAGCCATTCACTCCCCTAGCAATCATTCCCAAGCTCCCAAAACTGTCCGCATTCTCTCACTAATCCACAGAAGAACAAAACTTGTCTGAGTTACATAACATAGCCGCAGCTCATCACGTTCCTGTGATCATATAAATTCATAAGTCGTTCTCTCTAGTTGATCTTTGTCTCTTTGCTCCAGGGAATAAACTTCTGAGAGCAGAGAGGAAATCTCTCACACTTACAGAAGAATTTGTCACTGATTTACCTTCAAACCGCAGTGTGGGTTGTGTAAAACTCTCCCCGACGCATGCCGGTGCATGAGAGTTTCTCCCCTGAAGCTCTGTGTGGACAGCCTTCTGGGTCTCCCAACCTCCTCCAGTCCCTTCTGTTTGACCTCTACACTTGGCACATTGCTGTTGTCTTGGGCAACCCTCTCTCCATCATTCTGGTGACCTTTTTCTATTCCTTGTATTGAAGTCCTTATTTCCTGGACCCCGCTTCCCCAGGATTTATGAGAAAGGAATTTTTAAACTTTGTTTTTTATTTTTTAACTAACATTTAATAAATTATTCTTCTTGGGGATAAAACTATAGGCTTAAATAATTTCTTTATTTAGATTTTCTAATTACTATGTTATTTATTATGTCCTTATTCATTATATATGGCTTAACATGTCCTATAATCTTGCCACTGAAAAACATAATGCCTCAGTCATTCTACATGCTTACATGTGATGTGATGTCTTTTATGTTGCTTTTTAGAATCTTGTGAAATTTCTTTTTTTTTTCCCAAGATAGGGTTCTCTGCAGCTTTGGAGCCTGTCCTGGAACTTGCTCTGTAGTTTGAGGATGGCTTCAAACTCACAGAGATCCACTTGTCTCTGCCTCCCTAGTACTGAGATTAAAGGTGTGCATCACCATTACCCTGCTCCTTTTTAGTTTTAAATGTTCTGAAATTTTACAATCATATCCACTGGATGAGGGTCTATTTTATCTACTGTGATTTCAACTTGAAGAACCCTTTCATCAGGAATCTAATAACTTCTCATCTAGGAAACTTTCTTTTATTGTTTCTTTGATTACTTTTGCCCCTTTGTAGTCACCAACACTGAAAATGATGAACAGTGTGACCAACCAATAGGATATTGTGGAAGCGACTGGATGCTATCCAAGGCTAGTCATAAAGGATATTTTAGGCTTTTGTTGCTGTTGTTCTTTTGATTCACTTGCTTTAGAGAAGGAGCCACCCATGTCTTGAAGACCATCAAGCCATTCTATAGCCCATGAGGCAAGGAAAGGAGGCCTTCTGCCACCAACAAACAAGCTTGCTAGTCCTGTGAGCTACTGGAAATGAATTATCTAATTATAATCAAGTCTTTAAAAGCAAACAAATTGTATCCCTGTCCCATACCCAGCTGAACCTCATGAAACATGAACTAGAATGACTTGGCTAAGTCCTTTGTAAACTCATGGCCACAAAGAAGAGAGTGTTGTAAATTGGTCACTAGTGTTTTAAGCTTCTGACTCTAGGGTGAATCTGCTTAGTGCTGATTTGTTAAATAATGTATATTCTTCCTGTAGCCTCCAAATACTGCATGTTGGATCGTCTGACCCGAGGTCTTTGATTTTATAATCTTTGTATTCCTATCCATGATCTCAAGTTCTCTTCATTCTGCCTTCCTGAAAGTGTCCTCATCCTTTTCTTTAATTATCCTTGTTAAGATGATAAAGTAGGGGCCAGAGAGATGGCTCAGGAGTTAAGAACGCTGGCTATTCTCCCAGAGAACTTGGGTTTGAGTCTCAGCACCAGCATGGTGACTCACAACCACTTTCAACTCTAGTTCCAGGGGATCCAACAAACTCTTTTGGACTGGACACATACAATTTTGGAAAAAAAAAAGACTTTTTCTCCCTTTTTTTAGGTTGGATACTAAATCAAGCAAGGATGTAAATCTTAAGGAAAGGAAGCAGACAAGTGTTTATCAGCGCACCCAGCACTGTCCCTGTACCAACCATGGTTGCCTTCATGGAGGCAAGAGACTTGTTGTAGGCCTGGGCACCTGGAAATCTCACACAGGAAAAGTCAAAGAAGGCTGTGAAAGTGGCCACTGATATAGGCCAGCACCACACTCTGCATACACTTATTGGAAGGAGAATGAAGTTGGAGAAACCCCCCTAAGAAAAGGTCCAGGGGAAGAGTGCAAAGAGGAAGAACCTCTTCCCTGCCAGCTAGTTGTGGTACACCTTCTTTGAGGGAAAACTGCTGAAGGAAGCTGGTCTTAAGACCCTCATGGATCTAAACTGGACACCTATTGTATTCATTTGCCACAAAGACCTTAGCCTAGGGAGGGCCTCCTCCCCAAAGATAATAAAGACCCAGTCCTCACTGGTAGATTAACACTTGCAGATGCCAGGAAAGTCATGGAGGAGAGAAGATAGACGAGGAGCTGGGGAAGCACCGTGTCTCCAACACCAGACTGAAGACGCATGAACAAGCCTGGACTAAAATACAGTTGGTGACTAATCAGGTTGAGTGTCACCCATCTCTTGCCCCAGGACAAATGAATCCAGTGCTGCTATTCCAATGATATCGCTGTCTACAGATTCTCGAGCTCTCTAGGTAGACATCAGACCCATCCAGAGGACCTTTCAGTACTAGAGAATCCAAGATTAAAGAGGTCGTTGCAAAGCTCAGGCTCTGATACTGTTCCATATCCAGAGGAATGTGGCAGACATTCCCAAAGCCGTGACAACAGACATAGAATTGAAACTCCTTAGGTCTTGATTTCAAACTGAGCAATGAGGAGAAAGCCACTATACTCAGCTTTAACAGAGGTTGGAGGGCCTATGTCACGGCCGAGACTGTCAACTTGGAGGAGCATCCCTTCCCTGAGGAACACTGAAGCAGGAATTGTCCAATAGGTTTACCTGGTAGAGTCCTTCTTTTTGCTGACACGGAACTCACTTCCCTGAGACCTGTTTTAGTCAAGCTTATCTGACATCATACTGTTTCTATCTTGTTTTAGGACCAGAATCTTTAATGTAATACAATCCCACATTTAATTCCATGTGTTTAACGAGGAACAGACTATATCACAGGGAAGGAAAACCCAGATGTACAGATGATAATTTTTTAATTCATTTGATCTAACAAAATGCTTGTTAAACACAGGGAAACTGGGTACCATTAAAGATAGGGAGGTAAAAAGAAGAATAGAAGATAATAATGATGGAAAAATAGAGATAAAAAGACAGAAAAAGAGAAAAACTTAAGACTTAGCATATGTTATCCCAGGGGTTGATAAATATTTCTGTAAAGAATCAGGAATTACATGTGGTGTATGAATAAAAATAGCCCCCATAGGACCATAGGAAATGGCAGTATTAGGAGGTATGGCCTTATTGGAGGAAATGTGCCTCATGTACTTCCTGCTGCCTACTGATCCAGATGTAGAACTCTCAGCTCCTTCTCCAGCACCATGATTGCCTGCGTGCTGCCATGGTTCCCTCCAGTGATGATAATGGGTTACACCTCCAAAACTGTAAGCCATCTCCAATTAAATGTTTTCTTTTCTAAGAGTTGCTGCGGTCATGGTGTCTCTTCACAGCAATAGAACCCTAACTAAGACAGTACACATTTACAGTTTTGTATGGTTCTATGAAAATGATTGACCTTTGCCAATATGGCAGGCAAGCCATAGGCATACGGAAATAACACCATTATAACTTTGTCTTGAAAGCAGACAGCAATTCTGACTTGTGGGCTGTAGTTTCTTGCTCCTCCTTTAGAGAAAGCAATCCAGCCTCTAAACTGGGTTTGCCACAAATTCCGGCCTTCAGTGAAATGGCAGTAACTGTTCAAGAAAATGGGGGAAAGAGGACGCAGACCACGAGATTTTTGAAAAGGTCAGTAGACAGACACAGGGAAGATGCAACCGATGGTGCTCGCAGACGAGAATTCCTAGGTATGATTCATACACGACAATATAGAAGGACGGTAGCTAGATGGTAGATGATCATAGGCTTCCACAGAGAATTAGCACAGCTAGAAAAAACAACCAGTGTCCTAAACACGGCTTAATGCATATCTGAAATGAATAACTGCCTGGTTGTCAGAGGAAGGCATGTGACTTAGGCAGCTGCAAAAAGGTGGATGACTGTGCTCCTCTCGGAGGATGCAGGGTCTGAGAATCGAAGGAAAGAAAGAAGACAGTGAATTTTATCTTTGGAGGTAGATCTGTTTAGGAAATGATTGACCTTTGGTACTGAAGTATGGATTCTTAAGTGAGGCTGATTGGCTGCCATTCAGACATATGGTTAATAAAGTTGAGGAAGCTGGCGTTGTACCTGTCCTAATTGATCCTAAGAGGTCAATCAGTCTGTTCATTGTGAGGCTAAGCAAAGACTAGACACAGACAAGGTGAATTCAGGAAACTCAGTGTTTTTTGGTTTTGTTTGTTTGTTTTAGTTTTTAGTTTTTCGAGACAGGGTTTCTCTGTGTAACAGCCCTAGCTGTCTTGGAGCTTGCTCTGTAGATCAGGCTGGCCTCAAACTCATAGAGATCTGCCT
>LOJH01002880.1:1931-16978 GCA_001685095.1 Ellobius talpinus
TAGATAGATAGATAGATAGATAGATAGATAGATAGATAGAGATAGAGAGATAGAAATAGTGTGTGTGTTTGGTGGTTTGAATAATAATGGCCCCCATAGTCACATATATTTGAATTCTGGGTTATTAGGAAGTGGCACTACTTAGAAGGATTAGGTGTGACCTTATTGGAGAAAGTATGTCACTGGGAGTTGAATTTTAGGTTTCAGAAGCTCAAGCCAGGCCCAAGATCTCTATCTCTTTTTCTGCTATATACAGATCCAGATGTAGGACTCTAAGCTACTCCTCCAGGATTATGTCTTCCTGCTACAATAAGAATGGAATAAAGCTCTCAAATGGTAAGCAAGGACCAATTAAAATCTTTCTTTTTAAAAAAGTTGCCACAGTCATGGGATCTTTTCACAGTAATAGAGTAATGACTAAGACAGTGAATGCATGCACATATATGTAACAAAAATTAAGGAAAAAGAAGCCATGAATTTGAAAGAGAGTATGGGAAAGTATATAGTGGAGGATTGGAGGAAAGAAAGTTAAATGATATAATTATATTACAATTACAAAAAATCAAATATTTAAGCTATGCATAACTATAAGTATATAAATATGTGGTAACAAATATATTTTATTTTATAGATAGTTTTGTCTTTTTCAGTAATATTTGTAGAGCCTCAGGGCTCTTTGTGTGGTATCTTATTCTAGCACATATTTTTAAAGTTCCCAAGCAGTGTTTCAACATTTCAGAAGCAAAAAGGAGAAACTGTCAGCTCTTTCAAGCTTGATCTTAAAACCTGCAGAATATCACTCTGCTGTTCTACGGTACAAAACAGTGAAGACTATTCCAGCTTCTAGAAGAGGAACTGTATTTATGTACACAGAGGAAACAAACTGGTAGGTGTGCCAATCTTTCCTGTTAGAATCCCTGTAAGTTTCCTCAAAGGGATATTACTTTGAGCCTATTTGGAAAAGCATGAGAAATTTACTTGGGTAATAGGTGATAGCCAAGCATTAATTTTGACATCAGTCTTCTATCATTGAAAGATAGTCATTATATTCCAAACAACAACAATATTATAGGCTGAGTTGTATACTTTTTCTACTTGAAATGTGTATGTTGAAATCCTAAGTCCCTATAACTCAGAAGGATAAGACAGTCAATGAGGTCATATAGTGTCCTTGATCCATGGGACTGCTTACAAGCAAAGGGGTACAAAAATGCAGATACCTAGGCTGAGAAAAGAACATAAGAATGGACAGCAATAAGATGGCTCAATTCACACCCTGAAATGTGGGCACAGGGAAGAGTCTTCAGTGGACAAGAGGAGCCTCCAGAAAGATTCTACCCATATGCAAACCCCAGAAAGTAATGGAGGCAAATATGCCCACAAATTGTCCTTCCCTGTACATAGAGAGAAAACAGTTGTGGTCTTAAAATTTTGTATTTGTTCACTTATATATTTAACAGTCTATGACCAAAATACATTGTATGAAATTTCAAAAATTTAAAAAGGAACACAGACATACACACACACACATAAATGTGACAAATTCCTAACAGCTTTCAGCTCAGTAAGATTTACTATTTGCTCTATTAATTGTCAATTATAGAGTTTGTCCTAGTGGCTCAGGCATGTAATTCCAGATATTCTGAAGGCAGGATTAAAATCTCCAAGCAAGCCTATGCTTCAAAGTGCGTTCAAGGGCAGTCTACACAATTTAGTGAGGTCTGATTACAAAGAGGAAAAAGAGAACTGGAGATACAGCTCAGGAATATTGACTTGCTGCCTAGCATGCATGAGGCCCTAGGTTCAGTCCTAGCACTTTAAATAAATAAATAAAGGAATGGATGGATAAATAAATAAATATATGCAAAAAAAGAAGAAGGAGAAGGGAATGGGGGACTTTTGCAAGCCCAAGAGAAAGGTCATGGGAGAGAACAAACTTGGAGATTCCCTGCTCATGAACTTTCAACCTTAACGTCTATGAGAACATTTCTACTGATTAAATCTCCCAGTCTACAGTACTTTTCAAGGATGTTCTAGCCAATTTGTATTGTTAGTAGTAACCAGATCCTTAAGCTGCACTGAAGGTATAGCCAAATTAATAGGCATGATAACACCTGCAACATGCTAAGACAAAGGATGCAAATGAAATATATTAAAATATCACTATATTCTCTTGACTTGGACTTCTATAACATTGTTTTTTTTCTGATAGAGAAATGATACTACATAAAACACGTTTATGTGTACACACGGGTTAATCATCAGTTTCTTCATATGTCTTCAATGCACACACACATTGTTTATCATCCTTCCTTTTATGCGTGAATGGAACTGAAAGTAGAAGGTTAGAGTAGAAGAATATGGGGAAATTGCTGACAAAAATCCAGCACAACTAGGGATGAGGGGGATGCCTGGTGTCAGCAGTACTCAGTTACAACCAAATGTCTGGCAATCCTGAAAAGCTGAGACCATATGTGAGCAATTAAGTATGGTTCTGATGAGCATTTAAAAATATTCCAGTAAGTTCACTATGCTAAAAATTAAGAGAAATTTCTTCAAGACTGGAGCAACCAAGGATTAAAAATAAATATTTGTAAATAGAATTTCTCATTACATTTAATATAATTATCTGTGAAATGTACGGTTTAAGCAAATATTAATTGCTAATCAAAAGTTCTATTTCATCTAAATTTATAAATGGCAAGAGGCTTATTGAAAGAAATTTATGTCAAAAGGAATTTGACTTGGGAAATCTTGCTGGAACTGGATTTCTAACAAGATAGAGTTGCCATTAATGCACACACATTCATCAAGGTCAAGTAATTCATGTTTCTGAATCACTGATTTCCTTAAGGAATGTTTCTTAACAGCAGTCAGGACCCATTATAGACACCACAGCATCTCCCCACATGGATTTCTTAGAGAGATAGGTCCAGGGACATACAGGACTATACATGCAATAAATACTTTTGTAAGTTAAAATAATCCCAGAAATTATAATTTTATGGCTCACTCTCTATGTTTTATCTGGATCTTGCTCCATCAAACTCCCTAAGCTAATGATGAAGAACAAATTTGGGGCCTTCAACAAATCACTAAACTCAAGCAAATCCCAGTAATAAAAAGGATTTTGTATAATTTTTCCCAACAAACTTCCAAAACAGGAGCAACCTCACTTATCTTTGCTGGACTAGATTTTCTCATCCCTGCACACTCAATAAAAAACCCCAACAAGAGAGATTCAGACTGGCTGTTTATCTACAAGGTGCACACTTTTTATTAAATGAGCATGAGTCTCTGGTTTGCCCACTTTTAATGAAATTGAGATTTCAGTGCCTTTGATGATGATCTTGCTGTATACTTGGTGACAAGTGGTGACTGAAGTCTGCGTGCTTTTTGCTCTTAGTGGGAGGACCCTCAGACTTCTGTGGCTTTCACAGATATTCCTTGCCACTCCTTCCTTGACCTTTATTCCTCCTCTATGAAATGTATAACATGTTTCTTTTTTCATGCTTCCTTTATTCTATTTTGAATTACTCATCTCTGTGTGCATGATACACAACATTTAAAATCTCCAAAGATCTTCTTTGAGGAGGGACAATACCCAGATTCATAATCTATCCACAAAGTCTGGAATCATCCTGTAGTTACTCAGAACCACTCCCTTAATTGAATTCAGTTTCCAGTACCAATTTTCTGTCTTTTGTGATAACAATTCCTCTACTGTGACAGCTCCAGGTCTAAATGCTCTGTTTGTGAATGCTACATAATAGTTGATATTTGTATCTTCTCAGACAATGCAAAGGATATTACTTCAACATCCTATATCTATCTTGATATTCTGATTTGTAATGCAAAGGGTTTATTGCTACCAAAACTTTTGGATGTTCAGTATTTTTCCAGTAGTATAAAAGTTCTTATAAACAACCAACAAAGATTGGCCATAGACAATATAAAAATACTGTTTAAATTATTGGATAAATATAGATCATAATTCAAAAAAAGCCTGAAAGACAACAAAGAACAGACATGGCCAGACAATGAGTCAGCCTTGATGATAGATGATAAATAGAGAGAAAGAAAATAGAGATAGATAAAAGATAGATTGATAGATGAAACATAGATAAATCTAACTAGAGTTTGTCTTTTTGTTTTCATATGCATTTCTAATGGTTCTTTTGCTTGTTTTATTTTATCATTTATTTTGCAACACTGAGCAAATAGATCTGGTTGGATAATCTGGATTTATTGGTCTCGAGCTCCTAGAGTGCAGGAAGAGGCTATAGTCACCTTTAGAGCATATGAAAAACCTTCACCACAGGAATAATGTTCAGAATCCGTATAGACAAATAACAAAATTTCAATAAAACCCCTTCTTTCAAACTCATAAGCTAAAAGAAGTTTGTCAGGCCTTGACACAACCTCACTCAAAAATTGTATGCAATGTCAAAATCACTTATTTTCAGGGAATATATGTATCAATGACATAGACAGAGAGAAAAAAACGGCCTTTCCTAAAATCTCATCCCAGAGAATCTCTCAAAACTGTGGCAGATTTCCATTTACTGAGTAACTGGACTTTGGGCTAGGTCATTCACAAGCAATGTCTTATTTAGTCCTCAACAGAACCTTGCAAATTTTGCATCATTCATTTAGTTTTCTGTGTGACGAAAACAAGATTTATATATATATATATATCAGATAAGTCAAACTGTTTCCATTTTATTGCAAAGTCAAAATATAACCTTTATTATTCTCTTTCATTCCTCTTCTTCACTTCTTTCTCTCCTCTCCAAGCCTCTATCTATGACTAATTCACTGTTCCTAATATTGCATGTACTCCTTTGGATTATACCAGTGTAAAAGCCCATGAATTTTACCTACATTAAGCAAACTGTTTTGTACTCACACAGGCATACCCACATTCACTACCATTGTGGAGTCTCTGTGACAGCCTACCTGGTTTTGAAACTTAAAGAAAATGTACATAATCATTCCAGACTTCCATTCAAGAATGGAAACTGATTTAACAACGTGCAGATGTGACTGAATAGAAGTGGAGTGGAGCCTGCCACCTCACAAAAAAGGAAAAGCAGGGTGCTGTTAAAGGGCCTTTGCAGTTGGCATTACTCACCGGGAGACAGAGAAAGTAGCAGAGCATCTGTCATCAGTCGTTTCAAAGGCTACTGCCCTAGTTAAGCTGTGTGAACTGGGGCACTCGAGTCTGAGTAATTCAGGGCTCTTATTTTCAGCACATGTCCCCAATCATTCTTGTCAAAATGAAGGCCATCTCTTGACTTCGAATGTGTCATTTATCTTTTGGGAAAAATAATCTGTAACTTTCATCCAGCCCACAAAACAGAAAGTGAAAAGGAAAGAGAAAAGGTTCCATTCCCAGATAAAAAAATACATTGAACACACTTGATGAAAAGAGAGAGAAAAAAGCTCCTGGGAGGCATTCAAATGAAAAGATCTATTATGTGTCCACATGTGCTTCCACTCACTGTACCATTTGTAATTTCATACATGTGAATAAATTCCGATTTTACAAATTAGTAAAGAGAGCACATAGATTCTATGTATCTATGCAATGTGCACCTTTCTTGGAGTAGGGTAAGGAACTAAACTCTGTAGAAGTCTTGTATCCAAATGCCAGCTAGGTCTGAAATGACATCATGGATTTCAGCTAGAGTTCAGTAGTTGGCCCTGGAGTCTTTTAGGGACCATTCTACTCATGCCAGGCATCCTGTTTCCTTCTATATAATTCATCTAACCTCTCCTGCAGCTGAAGCCAATAGTCCCTGTCTAGCATGCACCAAGGTCATGAGCAAATGGAAGACAGGTCACTGCTGGAGAACAGGGATTGTTATGCTGTGATTAGGGACTGTGAAATCAAGCTTCTGTTTCCAAATTCTGGTCACTGGCTGAGTAACTTGGCCAAGGGATTGAGCCCTTTGTCCCTGGCACCTTCAGCTGTGAGATGGAGTCAATGACAACAGTACTTTATAGTTATTGTGATAATCAGATATACTAATACACGCAGGAAGCATTTAGGCAAGCCCATAGTAAGTCCTCATTAAATCACAACATATGAAAACTGGACACATCTGAAACTTGTTGTGAAGGCAAAGTACCTGTGTTAAGGAAGCTGACTGAAGTAGGCATTGAAAACTTACAGTCACGTGAACAACATAGTAAATACAAGGCCAGCCTGGACTACATAGTAGGATTCTATCTTGAAAATAATACAAACAAATAACAAGCAAAAGCTAACTTTGTGTGCATTGTCTCATGTGATTAGTCTCCAAAAATATTTCAGTTTACTTAGCATCCAGTCATAGAAGTGAACTATTTAACTCACTCTCAAAGCAAATTTATAGACTGTTAGCTTGGTGCTTTTGACACATAGATCAACTTTAAAATCACCTTGTTAAGTCCGAAATTCTTGGAATTATTTTAGTAAAATTTTATTAAGTGGGGGGAATTCTTCATGAATTCAGTTTTGCCGTCTATATCCATTAGTATATTTGTCTGCATAACCAAATTTCCTTAAAATATGTCTTTAATATTTTATAAATTTTATTTTCATATAGAGGATCTATGTTTCCTATTACATTAATTTAATTCTTAGCTATTTCACAATTCTGATCTTTATTATTAAATAAAATGCAACCTTATTTCCTACTAAATGAAAACAGCATTTGCTTCTTCATAGAGATGTCAAAAATTTCACAGTAAGTATAAAATATTTTCTGTATGCCTAGTTTTATAGAAAAACTGTCAAGCTACATTGTGAGCTTAAAGAAATTTTTATCTACAAATATTTTAGGCAAAAGTCTCCTCCAAAAGATAACATTTTTATTCCAGAATATTAGCATATCTCTGTGTAACAGGATATTTTCATTGAAAAAGTATACAGTGAGTGGTTATATTTGCTTTACCTGTTTTACATAAAACATGAAGGTAGAACCATCCCATTTCAAACAGAAAGGCTAAGAACTTAAGAAAACTCTAGACAAAATTAATGTTTATTAAGGCATTATTAAACCACAGAGTCCTAATGCCTGCTGCAGCCCTGACTTCCCTTCCTATCGGCTTGCCCACTAGCAGCTTCGTACTTTAATAATTATCTCGCTTGATTATGTTATTTGCTATTGGTCTATTTTTGCCCCAAGCTCATGGGTCAGAGCTTCAGTTGTCTTGCTCATCACAGGTATTAATACCCAATCACTGCCTCAAGTATTTATTCATTCATTCATTCACCCCATAAATGGAAATAGAGAATTTCAAATTGCACATAATAATATTCTTAAAAATAAAAACAAAAATAATACCAGGAATGCTGTTCATAGACTAGAATTTGAATCAATATGTTTATCTTGTGGATGATGAGAGGAAAAGCAGAGAACTCAAGAAACTAAAGCAGAGTGGGATTAAATAATTTTAGATAATGATTCTAGTGTTTAAGAGAGGAGGATGAACTGAGTAAAGCTGGGGGGAGGTGTACTGGTAGAAAAAGAGCAACTAAAGGAGGCCTCAGATGAGGAAGTGGCATGAACACATAGCTAAATAATATGAAAGATGTGCATCAAGCATATGGCAGGTAAGCAGAATAAATATGAAGATTCGGAAGTGATAAATTTTGTAGCACGAGAAGTAGCAATAAGGTTAGTGAAGAGGGGGAAGAATTTGAGGTGTGAAGTGAGGAAGGAAAAGCGTGTCGCATGGCCCAATCATTCAGGCAAGCACTTTAAAAACTCACTGGACATCTAATTCATCTGGGACCTTGTTAAAATGCAAAGTCCAGTTCAGAAGTTCTAGGGCAGGGACAGGGATTTACAGCTCTTCAGAGGATTCCAGAGAATGCGATCTGTTATTCTAACAAGGGCCAGTCTTAGACTAGAAAGCTTCTGAGCTGTGTAAAGGAGGCTGAGGTTTCTTGTACATATGAGTGAAAGCCATAAAAAGGCCTTGGATGGGTATGACCGTAAATAAATCTACATATTCAAAGGCTCTCATGTACTGTGTCTATAAATAATCCTGCTGCACAGAATGCACTGGAGAAAGAAGTCAGTGAGTAGACTGCTCCCTTTAGCCAGCAGTTAAAGAGGCTTGCATGGGACTGGCAGGGAAAGAGCTTGAGTCAGTTCCTTTTTTGTCACCTTGGCAAGACAGCTGAGAGAACAACCTAAGAAAGGAAAGGCTTCTTTGGGGCTCACAGTTTCAGAAGCTGCAGACCAATGGTCATTTGCATCCTTGGTTCTCAACCTATGCATGGTGAGACACCAAACCAGGGTGAGGAGCATGTGGCAGAGGAGAGTTGCTCACCAACAGCAGACAGGAATAGGTCACAGACTAGACATAGCGTCTAAAGGCATTCCCTCTGACATCTACTTCTTCCAAGCTGGCTCAGTCTTCTGGTTTCTACTTCCTCTCGGAAACAACATCAAATCAAGAATTCACCAATGTATTAGTCCATTGATTATGTCTCTGACCTTCTGATCCAGTCCTGTCTCAGTAACTGAATGCACTATCTGAGAAGCAAGCTTGACACGTAAAAGACCTTTGGAAAAACAGTTCTTATCCAAACCATAGTGGAGCTCATGAGACATGGTCACATTTGAAATGTTGTTTGTGACAGGCTAAATTAAATATTGGACAAGATATTGATGGGAAAACAAAAGTGATCATGACTCGACTAATCACAAAATTGAAAAAGATTTTTAAAGACAATGAGGAGGACAGGATAGAAATCAAGGGAGTGATTTCTTGACTTGTATGAGCCTATCATATTAAAAATCAAATATAAATATTATGTATAATTTGGATAGACACCAAGAGGTCAGGGAAGAGAATGTACAGTACAGATGAAATTTTGGAATCACTATATTTGAATGCTATTTAACTAAATGAACACAGCTAATAACGTCATATCAGATTTGTAACTGAAAGGTAGAAAACATCAGCCAAGGGGACAGCTAAGACAGGTGGCCATTGCAAATCCATTTGAAGAACTCAGTAATTCCATACAGGAGTCAAACCAGAGACTGACAAAACGACCAAGCCAATACCACTTATCAAATGAGATGAAACTGAAAATTCATGGTTGAATGTAGTATGGCGTGTTATCACCAATTTGACAAGGATGGTCATGTGAAGAGTTCTTGAGCTGATGGCCAGGAAGAGCAAAGAGGAGGTAATAAGATAGAATCAGAGATAAGTCCGCCCTTTCAAGATATTGTTTTCCTATTAAAGAGGAATAGGGAAATGGGCTACTCTTTACATTTTTATTTTGAGTTCGGAGATACCAGATCATGTTTATATGCTTGTATGAATGAAAACTGAGAGAAAATACTGGGGATGGAGGAAAGAGTGACGTGGAGAGAAGAAAGTACTAAAAGGGAAGCAGAACAGGCATAAGTAGAATTGCTTGTAAGCAGACAGATGTGGTGGAAAGATGAAATGATTATCTAGAGACTTAAAGCTTTAAATAACTAGTGAGGAAGAAAGATTAGAGAGCTGAGAATAACGTGCTGCTGTTATTTGGTATTCTTAGAACAAAGACAAATTTCAAACAAACATGCAGTGTAGGGTTAAAGGGCGGTGCTGAGGGACATTTCAGAAACTTTAGTCACATTAATACAAATATGTGGGATTTTCCATGGGAGCATTTTACCTCTTTAGAGTGAATATAGTAAGATCCTGTGGGATATATACAAGGGAGCGCTGTAGTAACAGACTGTAGCATTTAAAGCAAGCGAGGGGGAAGTGAGAACGTGGTGAGTCGACACCTTATCTAATGAGACCACCTAACAGTTGTTAAGGTAAGTGAAGGTGTTTCTTTGACTCTGTGTAGATAAAACCCCTGAACTCTCCAAAGCTGCTGAACTGTATAATTTTTAACCATATGCACAGAGTCATGAAAGTTTTTGAAAAATATTTATTGTTATTAATAAATGTTAAGCATAGGATGGTATTTTACTTGAAATTTCTCAGAAACATCTATTGAGATGAGAAAAGGCAGCATCTATCGGTACAGAGTTTGTATCTCTTAGTACTTCAAAGATATTTTAAGTGTTTTAATGCTCCAAACTGGAAAACGAAAACATCATCCTCACCAAACAGGCTATTAGAGCACTATCCTTGAGTGCTGCTTTGTCTCTCTGCTAATATTCTCTCAACAGCCATAAAACAGAAGTTATCTTGCTGAATTCGAGTGATAATGCACTTCCAGAAAAATCTAAACAGCAAGCAAGCGGGATCTTGCAGAGCCACATCAAGCAGTCTTTAGAAAACCGTCAGAAGGGCAAACAGCCCATAAAATAAGGCACAGGGGTAAGCCACAAGGAGCTGCTGTCCTTCCATGGCTAAGGCGGAAATGAAGATCTTAGAAGCTGAGAGGCTGCACCAGGTGATGATGAGCAGGGCTGACACAGTTCCGATGTTGCCCCTGTAACAAAGACAGAGATGACAGCTGTCTTATGCCTGGAGAAGAGGGGGAGACTGAGTCAGAGCTACCCCTGAAATGCCAGCGCTGCATCTGTCAAGAACATTGGTCTTGGTTTGCAAAGATGAACCATTACCTGGATGAGCTCAAAAGATCTCAGCCAGTCAGAAAAGATTTCACTAAAATCCACTGCTTAGGACTGATATGTTTATATTTTCGTAAGCCTAGGACAAGCAAAAGCAGAAATGCTTGTTATAATCACTCTTACTTACCAACATTCCCATTCCATAGAATGTATTTCTAAATCATCTCTTACGGTTTGGATTTTTAACAAAGTCTATGTGCTACACATTACCAGCTATAGCAGAAAGCGGTAGAACTAACTTTGGGCCCGAGGTAGTACCTACAGGGAGGAAGTTTGGTCAACCACCAGCTGCTTCTCATTCTCTTTTCTCCAGGGTACTAATATGAGCAGCTCTAGTCAACCAGTTTCCTCATTATCATTTCTGGCCCTCCACAGAAGATCATAACCACGACCTCACACTAAGAGTCATAGCAAATCTCTCCTTTTCATAAGATGATTTCCTCAGGTATTTTGTTAGAGCTGTGAGAATCTAACGCACACATTATCCCTTATAATTTCAGGGTGGAAATGTCTAAACTGCTAGAGATTTTCCAAATCTAAATTTTATGAATAATCTTCTCTTTGTCCCTTAGCATTCAAGTCATTTAAGATGCTCTAAATACCAAAGTCACAGAAAATATCCTTTGACACTTAGAATTTTAAAATGGTACATCATAGTATTATTATTTTGTGAAAACATCAGACAGTGTTGTAGAACCATGCTACACTACTATGTCAGTGCAGCCCTGTATAGAACAGTATGCCAGAGCCAATAGTCACACAAACAGCTGTGTGCTTCTTTATAAAACATATAGTAATGTATACATACATGAAATAAATACAACTTGTTCTACTTATGCATTCATAGTGTCCATTTTCTGTCAGTATTCATTGATAAAGCAAATATTTGGCTCCAGTAATTCTCAAGCATGTTACAATAAAAAATGAGACCGTATTTGAACAGAATGAGCACATTTAAATCACTCTCAGTAATTTCATAAGAACAACTCTTTGTGATAACAAAAATATCATAAACGTTTACTTCTCTAACCTGATTGTCCTGGTAGTGATAAACTCTCTGTATGACAACATTCCTTCCAATGTACCATTAATCACCTAAGACCCACATCATCCAAGAAGAAAATGCAAGTCACATCTCCTTTGGACATGAAAGAATGAGCAAAAGGGTGAGTGTTTATTTCCAAGTGTTTTGTAGACATGACAGGTAACTGTGTAGTTGCTTGCTTGCTGTCACTGAGTGCTAGCGGTAGGCATGAGCCTTGGGAACGTGCTCTGGGAAACACATATACGGTATCCTTATGAATGGTTCAGAATTGCAAATGCCAGATGTTTAAGTGAAGAAAGAAAAAGGAAAAAATGTATCGACTGAGCATGTATGCCTTAAGTTCTCCAGAATTAAGGTCCCTGTTGGGGTTTCTGGGAATTCTCTGCTGTGAGGAGTCCAGCTGAGAATCGCTTCTTGCCTAGAAGGCAGATGCCGGGCACTGAAGTAATTTGTCAGAATTCAGCAGGCATTTACTCTTCCAAAATCAAATAAGTGAGTTTTCTGTAGTTGTTATGTTACCCATGCCAATAGTTTAGATTGAAGAATGTGACAACTTAAAAGTACAAGTTTTAAATATTACATGGTTGGATTTATTTTTTAAACTAGTTTAAAAAGAGCAACACCCTAGCCAAACTGAACCTATTCTGTTTCTGAATCTATATGTAGCTTTTAACAAGCATGATTTTCCTCAATTTCAATGATAAAATGTTAAGAAACTATGATTGCCCTGGTCTGGCAGGCCTGGGCAAAGATGGCGCATGTGGAATCAATTAGTACAGACACTTACTGCAATGAAAAGAAGATGGCACAGCTGGACAAGATGACCATGGGGAGCAAACAGTATCCCAGCACACTGGCCACGCAGCCATATGACACCCCTGCAGAACTCATCAGGTTTAGTAAGGTGTGAATCCCAAGGCAGCCAATGGCACTCATGCCATATACGTAACCAAACTGGGCTTTTCCTGCCTGAAACAACGCAAAGAAAACGATTAGAAATCACAATATATATGAAATGAAATCAGAATAACAACAATATGGGGAGCAGTCAAGAGTTTACTCAATGCTGCTGAATATTATGGTAGCTACTATCACCAGGGCTCTGAGAATTCTGGTTAAAATAAAACCCTGCCTGCGACATGAACTACAAGCAAGCACTCTGAATATTTGTGCGTGTATGTATATGCATGTATGTATAATATTTGGGATTAGCTAGTCATGCTACAGAAAAGATAAAATATTGCCAGGATAATTTTTTATCATACATTTTTCTATAGAGAGTGCAATAAGTGAAACATGTTTTCCCCATTCTTACTGAATAACTGAGTAATTGAGCAAAAGAATAAAACTTTTAATATAGCCTTAAACACTTATAAACATAAATACCCTTAAGATTTTGTTACAAATTTTAACAAAGATTTAAATTAAAATATAAAATAAATCATCTGGGTTTTTACCTCAAATGCCTAAGATCCTCTCTAGGTTATTTACCCATGTTAGCATGTCTTGATCTAAAATACTTAGTGTTCTCCTAATTAAACACTTTAAAATTTTTTCTTGACCGGGCAGTGGTAGCACATGCCTTTTATCCCAGCACTCATGAAGCAGAGGTAGGCAGATCTCTATAAGTTCAAGTCTAGCCTGGTCTACAAGAGCTGCTTCCAGGACAGGCACCAGAGCTACATAGAGAAACCCTATTTTGAAACCCCTCACCCTCCAAAAAAATTTCTTGTAGTTCAAAGGATCAAGCCCCAGGACTTGTTGATATTAGACAAGTGATTTACCACTAAGCTACATCTCCAGCCTCGTTTTATGAGACAGTGTCTAGCTATATAGTGCCCACTGGTCAAATTTTTGTAGCTTATACCTCCATCTCCTAAGTGCTGGAATGACAGACATGCAGCACAATACCCAGTCCTAACTGTACTTTTGTGTTGCTCATTTTGTTGTTGATTTTCAGACCATACTGATAGCCTGACCAGAATAGTTAAATGAAAAATGTCTATAAATCATGTGTTGATATTGGGTAATGAAAAACATTGGAGTTGCTGTGGTTTGTGTATTTCCTAAATGCCTATGTATTCAAGTGCTTTGGGAAGTTTTGGGCCCTCTAAAGATGGGATCTAGTAGAGAGAAGTGAAGTCACTAGGGACATGTCTCCTACAGACGATTGTGAATCCTACATATCCAGAAGTATGTAAGGAATTTGAATATTGTCTCTGAATTTAGTTTTGCTTTTGCTGATATAATGAATGTAATGGCCTATGAAATGAACTTTTAATTATAGAGGCAAGGTAGTGCAGAGTTGACTTGGCAGCAAATAAATTTATCCTGAAATTTGACTTATCAAGTTGGAGTTTTTGGAATGTCATTGTTGGTATCTATTAATATTAATGTCAATAATAATTGCTAATGAAAATAATGAAAAATCTAAGTGTTAATATTTATATAAAATGTTAGTGACATATATATTTTTTCACTAATTCCATATAATTTTAGAACTACAAGAAACCTCAGTTTCTAGTAAACCTTATTAAAAAGGTAAACCCTTTCTGTCTAGAAGTGAACGAATGGAAGCATATAAATGTGAAAACAACATATTAAGATCACAGTTATTGGGAGTTATGGGTAGAATTCATTTTATCACCCCCAGTTAAGATTTCCTTGTTTATAATGTTTTGTACTTAAAGCACAAGAGAGGCTATTAAAATAACTCCTATTAGCATTATGTATCCAAGAGTGATCCTGATGATGGAACTAACCCTGTCTTTTGAGAAATGATAGTCATTTCTTAAAAGAAAAACAAACAAACAGCTGTTATGTTACAAATGACTTGCAAGGGAAAGATGAGTTAATATGTTAAACTGATTGTTTCTGACGATTTGATTAATTGGCATGGCCTTGCACAGCAGCTTAATCCAAGAATACCATATTTGTGAAAAAGAGAAGAAGGGAGCCCTAAGAATAAGTGGCAGCTGTGGTTGACAGTGTTTGAGTTAGAGGGCATTCGCATTTTTCATACCACAAGGAAGGAGGTCACTATCACTGTGCTGTTGCTGGATGAAAAGGGTGTGATCACTGGCCACACAGAAACTAGGTTTTATTCGGTATCTTGGCTGTCTAGTATTACAAATTTAGTGCATGGGAAGAGAACATGTTTGTAGTAGTCACACATACTTTTTGAAAGACATTTGAAAGTTATAGTTTCATTAGAAGAAGCTGCTTTTGTATGTATGTGAAAGTGCTACATATGTTCATGTGTTTTTGTGTATGTGAACAGGCCATCATTTTTTTGAGACAGGGTGTCTCACAGATCCTAGTGCTTGCAGACTGGTAAAACTGCTGACTAGTGAGCATCATGGTCCCCACTGGCTGACTAGAGAGCATCATGGTCCCCACTGGCTGACTAG